>ML685822.1:2373431-2428028 GCA_007922175.1 Pelusios castaneus
CCTCTGCCTTATATATTGGACAGACAGGACAGTCTCTGCGCCAAAGAATCAATGGACACAAATCTGACATCAGAAACTGCAATACTGCAAAACCTGTAGGGGAACACTTCAATCTCCCTGCTCACTCCCTTAACGACTTGTTAATAGCTGTGTTGACACAGATGAATAACAAATCACAGCTTCAAAGAGAGTCTGCAGAGCTCGAACTTATATGCAAATTTGACTCAGTTGCCTTGGGGTTGAACAGGGACTATGGATTTTTCTCGCATTACATCAAGTGAATTGACCTCCCCCCTCCTCTATGTGCTGTTCCCCAGTGTTTTGAATCCTAACACCTACTTTGATTTGCTGTTACAGCCTGACCTGATGCTATGTCATACACTCCCCTGCATTTAATTTCCTCCCACTCTGTAACTTTCCTATCTTCAAAGCGTCTGACGAAGTGGGATTTTCTCCCACGAAAGCTCATGCGATTAATAAATCTGTTAGTCTTTAAAAGTGCCGCAAGACTCTGTTGTCTTTCTACAATAGACTAACACGGCTACCCCTTTGGAATTTGATATAGACAGTTATCCAGGACGAGATCCTTTGGGATGAAGCCAGTAGGCCTTGTATTCTTTCAGCTATTGGTAAAGAGCTGCATCAACTTGTGGAATGGCTTAGTCCTCCCAATATATAGAAAGCTATCAGAGTGTCCAGAGTGTGGTGCCCTTGCTTCTCAGCACTTATGAGGTTTTGGAAAGAAAACAAGAAAGATGAAGACTTGGCAGATATGAAATAGAGATACCACCTTAGTAGGAAGGCTGGATGGGGTGGTAGCTGGACCTCATCTTTCAAGAACACTGGGTGCGGCAGCTCCAATGTGAGGGCTCTGAGCTCAGAGATCCTTCTAGCTGATGTGATGGCAACCAGGAAGGCGACCTTCCATGAGAGAAGTAGGGAGCATGAAGCTAACAGCTCAAAGGGGAGCCCTCTGAGCCTAGACAGGACCAGGCTCAAATCCCATGGGGGAGTGGGATTGGAGATAGAGTCTTTTCAACCCCTTGAGAAACCTAACTGGGAAAATGGAAATATGAAAGTAAGCATCCTTCAAGTAGAGGGTTCCTTCGGCCTGGAGCTGAAAAGGTACATCCTGCTCTGTAAACCAAACTGGTGTGGGGAATACAGATCTGCCTGCTCACCCTTAAATTGACAAGATGACCTCCCTTCTGTCGGCTCACTTCTTTTTATAACCCTTCTTCAGCACTGGGGATGGGAAGCAGTGCCAGGAACAGCTTGCTGCCGACGGTGCGCTTCTCACTGACGCGACATACTTGGAGCTGAATCAGAGTGGCTGAGCTCTGAGACCGGCTTCCGTCAGAAGAGCCCTGAGTCAGATGTCCTGCTCTTTTCTCTTTCAGGACTTGAATCCCTTGTGGATATGACACTTGTCTCTTCTATGAGACTCCTCCAACACTTTGGCGGGCAGCATGATGGTCATTCAGAGGCGTGCGCTTCCCACAGGAGGCACTGGGTTGGAAGCCTGAAGACCAGGGAATGCCTGGCTCCTGCATGCCAAGTCCCTTGGCGAATGGGACCTACCACTAATTAACAACTATTTACACTACTCTTTACAATAAACCATATATACTAAACTATGGGGGAAAAAGAAAACTGACAGGAGAAGCCTGGCTTTAAGCGAGAGAGAGATAGATGTTGTTCCAGTAACTGTCAAGGGTGGTAAGAAGGAACTGAAGGAGTGGGGGGACTGGCGGGGACCCTTATTCTGGTGTATATGTGCTAGAGCCAGTCCTATGGATACCACCAGGGAAAAATTTCCAGCAACTGCGCATGTGCACGTACCTGACACGGAAAGAACATGAGCAAGAACGAGAAGAACAAAAAAAATTGGTTTTCACAGTGATTAAGTGACACAAGTTGCAAAAAGAAGAGCTCACGTAGGTTAATGCAAAAATAGAGTCTGAACCCCAGACTCATTTCAAACCAGCTATTAATATGATCAGAACTTGTCTAGATTAGGAAAATGTGCACCCTATACCTTCATCAATGAAGCTGCATTGGGGCAGACTCCTTCAGAGAAGATGCCCTACATTAATGTAAGATGGAACTTGCACTGGTACATTTTAGCCCAGAAAGGCATTGAAGGGCAGCGCAATTATAAACGCGTAGCTACAGAAGTGGAAAAACCCAATGTAGACAGGTCATGGATTATGTCTAGTTTAGTAAGGCTCAGTAAAAAAGGAAGGTCAAACTACTATTCCTCTGGCAAAATGGGGACAAAAAGGGTAATTCTACATCTCCCACAAACGCCTTTTTAAAGTTAAATGAAGACTTTCTCATAAATCCCTGGATACAACAATGAAAGAGTCTTCCACGGACACCTTACAGAATCACAGAGGTTAGACGTGGAAAAGACCTGTAATGTCACCTAGTTCATTGCCCAGCTGCTAATGCAGGATTATGACCTTTGCTTGGCTCATGTCCATCTAGTTACTTTTAACTAGTATAAAGAGGTCTGTGCATCACTTCACCATACCACAAGTTTCATATTTCTACAAAGCTAAGGAACAACTGTATCTGAGCAGCTGTGACCAGTTAGAAAGAAAGACGCCTCCTCTCAGTTACAACAGTCTCTTGTTTGCAGTCGAGTTATTCACGGGCATGTGTTTAAGATGAGCTAGACGAACACGGTTTTTTGGGGGAAGAGTCAACACGGCTTTCGTAAAGGGAAATCATGCCTGACCAGCTATTGGAATTCTTTGAGGGTGTCAATAGTACGTGGACAAAGGTGATCCAATGCGTACAGTGCACTTGGACCTTCTGAAGGCCTCTGACAAATTATCTCACCAAAAGTATTTAAGCAAAATAAACAGTTATGGAATAAAATGGAAGGTCCTCCCACGGATCACTAAGTGGTTAAAAGAAAGGCTAAAAGGGTAAGAATAAAAGGAGAGTTTTCACAATAGAGAGAGATAAATAGTGGGATGCCCCAAATATCTGTCCTGGGATCTGTGCTGTTCATTCACCATGTTCATAAATGATCTGGGAAAAGGGATAAACAGTGAGGTGGCAAAATTAGCAGATAACAGAACGGCTCAAGATAGTTAAGCCCAAAGCAGACTGCAAACAGTTACAAAGGGCCAAAGGGGGAGCCGGGTTAGTCTACTTCAGCAAAACAAAAAAGGAGTCTGATGGCACTTTAAAGATTAACACACTTATTTTTCTAACAAGCTTTCGTGGGCAAAGTCCCACTTAGTCAGATGCCAGAGTGGAGAAAACGTATACTGAGGGGAAAAAAAAAACGTACATAGGATTTATCTTTGACTTCCATACTGTAAATTTTTTTGTTTTTTTCCCCACTCTGGCATCTGAGGAAGTGGGACTTCGCCCACGAAAGCTCATGAAAAAAATTAATTTGTTAGTTTTTAAAGTGCCACAAGACTCCTTTTTTTTTTTTGGTTAGTTATGAAAGGATTTCCCAAACTTGTTTACGAGGCAATAAAATGGCAGATGAAATTAATGTTGATAAATGCAAAGTAATGCACATTGGAAAGCTCAATTCCAACTAAACATACAAAATGATGGGATCTAAGGATCTAAATTAGCTGTCACTACTCAAGAAAGATCTTTTCTCTGAAGTACAAGGCACTGGGCACTGTCTGAAGACAGGATTCTGAGCAAGAGGGACCACTGGTCTGATCCAGTCTGGCCATTCTTACGGAAATGAGGCAGTATTTTGAAAGCAGAATTATTTTAAAGCAAAGAAATGTAAGGTAAGGACAATATAGTAACTTTATAGTGAGATAATAATTTTATCTCGCTCATTAGGTGGACCTAATGCATTAGTTACCTCTGCTGGGAGCTTTGGAAACTGAAGCATGTAATGGAGGATATCAGGAGAGGACAGGGAAAAAAAGGAGAACAAGAACAATGCAAATTCAAATAATGAATTTTTCTCTCAATTCTATAATGAAGAATAGCATTTTAACAAGAAACTAGGGGACATATTTATGGATGCTGCTATAAGCTCTTCATCATCTGCAAATGTTTTAGCATTTCCTACATGGAATAGATATTTAACTGTTAACACGAGACCAACCATGAAAACCGAAGTACTTCACAAAACTGCATTATGCACTAAAATTCCTTCACCCCCCCATTCTCCATAACTCGTAACTGTATGAGGCATATGGATAGACATATACATTTATGCACATGCACACACATGAGCTATACAGACCCTGAGAAGACCCTGTTTCTCTAGGCCTGGCAATGTGTCTCAAAAATAATTCTTTGATTTTAAACAAAATTACTTCTGAACCACGTTAATGATTTTCTTTTATGGTGGGTGATGGGGTAGATTATGCGGCCATACACAGCAAAAAGGAAGAGGAGATCCTCCACAATCTCTTCTGAGACTACAAAATGCCAAAAAAAAAGCTCTAGTAACCTCTCTTTAGCAAGAGCTTTAAATATTTACCTTATGGCTGCCAAGGTTATACATGGGAGTTAAATCTTGACGACTTCCAGAGATCTGAAATGATTAAAGTAAAAATATAACCTTTTGCAGAAATAATTCCAAGTACCTCTAATAAACATGTCTTGAAAATACCTGAGAGTAAGAAAGATGGTCTGGCAGTTATAGCACAAAACTGGGAGTCAAGAGATTTGGGGTAAAATTCTGTCTCCCCTGAAGTCTACGGCAAAACTTCCATTGAGTGGTCCCTTTATTCCTATCCCTAGCTCTGCCACAGGTTTCCTGTCTGATCTTGAGCAAGTCAAAATCTCTCTCTGCTCCTTCACAGGTTAAATAGAAAAGATAATTCCTACAACTGTACGAGGCATAATTCATTATTATTAGTATTTATAACATGCCTTGAGATAGTAGGACAAAAAGGGTCATAAGCACAAAGTATTAATTAGGTATTTTGATGAAAAAACCCTTCCGTGTTTCAAAAAAGAGTACCAAGCACATTTCATACGGCTATTTTTACATGGTCCGGGTCTTTAGAACACGTGTCTATCTGGTCAGGGTACGGTAATTTGTGTCTCCCCTCAGGAATTCACATCCTAGCTTATCTCCCCCACTACCAATTGTGGAAGAGGCGGGCGAGACCAGGCAAGTCTTTCTCTTATTTTCCCACCCTGATGGTTTAGGGCCCTGTGAGTCATAAGGTTAGATCCGCCCTCCTCACAGAACTGTAGAGGGGCTATGCAGCATACTTACCCGATTCACATTGGGAGAGCTGAGGCTCCTCCTGTTAAGTTTTCCTTTCCCCATTAACTGCTCTTTCACCGCAACCTCCTGCAGACCAGTCAAGACATCAGGACAGAAAGACTTTGCAAGCAGCTAAACCATGATCAGTCTGTGGTTTGGCATATACATGACAATATTGCTATACAGCCCTTACACATCAGAGAAAGAAAGGAGACTTCACAATTTAATCTTTAACGTCTCATATCTGACGCTGAGAGTAGGAAGTCTACAGAGCGTGGAGCCAGTTTGATCACTAGTATTCGTTGCTTAGTGAGCTGACTAGGAATTTAGGTAATCTTTAGACGGTCACCCGCATCTCTGAGAGGGCTGTATCTCTAATAGATGTGAACTGCAAGATTCCTTTTCCTAATCGAGCTCCTATTTTAATCCTTTAAACTAATTATATTGAACTTGCTTTCAATATTTAGAGTGCAATACACTTTTTTGTTAATTTACAGGGGGCAAGCATATGCTCAGATTTGTTTTTGTGTAACTTTGTATTTCTTGCTTGCATAATTTATACCCAGAAATACAATTTTCCATAAATGTGTCTCTCTTCCGTATTCTTCCTGGTAAACAGATCAAGTTACAATACTTAAGGTTAACCTAATCAGTGTCCTCCTTATTGCTCCAAAAATCATGGAGCAGGTCCTCAAAGAATCCATCCTGAAAAACTTAGAGGAAAATAGAGTGATCAGAAGCAGTCAGCATGGATTCACCAAGGGCAAATCGTGCCTGACCAACCTGATTTCCTTCTATGATGAGATGACTGGATTTATGGATGCGGGAAGAGCCGTCGATATGATATACCTCGACTTTAGCAAGGCTTTTGATACCAACAGAGTCCTGTGGCACTTTTAAAGACTAACAGATTTATTTATTTATTGTACAGGCTTTCGTGGGAGAAAATCCCACTTCGTCAGATGCTTTGATGAAAGCTCATGTGATAAATAAATCTGATAGTCTTTAAAAGTGCCACAGGACTGTTTGTTTTTCTGCAATAAACTAACATGGCTACCCTTTTGGCTTTTGATACAGTTGCCCACAGCATTCTCGTCGGCAAGTTAAGGAAGTATGAGTTGGATGAATGGACCGTAAGGTGGATAGAAAACTGGTTAGATCAACGGGCTCAGCGGGTAGGAATCAATGGCTCGATGTCTAGTTGGCAACCATTAAAGAGTGGAGTGCCTCAGGGATCGGTCCTGGGGCCAGTTCTGTTCAACATCTTCATTAATGATCTCGATGATGGGATAGACTGCGTGCTTAGTAAGTTTGCGGATGACACTAAGCTGGGGGAATGGTAGACATACTGGAGGGCAGGGACAGGATCCAGGGAAACTTGGACAAATTGGAACACTGGGCCAAAAGAAATCTCATGAGGTTCAACAAGGAAAAGTGCAAAGTCCTGCACTTAGGATGGAAAAATCCCATGTACTGCTACAGGCTGGGGACCGATCGGCTAAGTAGCAGCGCTGTAGAAAAGGACCTGGGGGTTATGGTGGACGGGAAGCTGGATATAAGCCAACAGTGTGCCCTTGTTGCCAAAAAGGCCAATGGCATATTGGGCTGCATCAGTAGGAGTATTGCCAGCAAATCGAGGGATGTGATTATTCCCCTCTATTTGGCACTGGTGAGGCCATATTGGAATACTGTGTCCAGTTTTGGGCTCCCCACTACAGGAAGGATGTGGACAAATTAGAAAGAGTCCAGCGGAGGGCAACAAAAATTATTAGGGGGCTGGGGCACATGACTTACGAGGAGAGACTGAAGGAACTAGGCTTATTTAGTCTGCAGAAGAGAAGACTGAGGGGGGATTTGATAGCAACCTTCAACTACTTGAAGGGTTGCTCCAAAGAGGAGGGAGCTAGGCTGTTCTCGAGGGTAACAGAGGACAGAACAAGGAGCAATGGTTTCAAATTACAGCTGGGGAGGTCAAGGTTGGATATTAGGAAAAACTTTCTCACTAGGAGGGTGGTGAAGCATTGGAATGGGTTACCTAGGGAGGTGGTGGAATCTCTGTCTTTGGAAACATTTAACGTCCGATTAGACAAAACCCTGGCGGGGATGATTTAGTGGGAGTGGTCCTGCTTTTAGCAGGAGGTTGGACTAGATGACCTCATGAGGTTCCTTCCAGCCCTATGATTCTATAACAGGGTTGCTCACTCCGGTGCGCAGCATATATGATGAAAGGTTCGGTAAGGACCTTAGAAAACTTGTTTTGTGAAACTCTGGGTTTAATTCTTGAGCTAGCTCCTAACGTAACTATCTTTTTCAAAATACAATTCTGGCAGTGTACAGGAAGCATTCAAACAGAGAGAAACCGAGAATGGGCAGTGCCATTGATATCAAACCTTCAGTCATATCAGTACCGCATACAATTTAGAACGAGTGACTATATGAAAGCGCTACCACTGTGCGCTTTCCTCCTTGGACGTTTGTGACAGGATGTTCTGAAGAGACTGAAATGGTCCTCTTCTTTATTAAGGCACTGCATGAACTTATAAAAAGATTTCAATCACAATCGTGTTCTCAGTCACTACATACACTGAAGTCAACTCTGGAATTTAAAAAAGAAAAGGAAAAGACACCTGGCGAAGACGATCTAGGGTGAGAATGTTCTCCACAGCTAGCACACTCCGCAGGTACTTTTCAATATAGGCTTCTGAGTCAGCCGAAGCTGTGTTTTCAACATTGGCTGCCATACTTGCGAGCGCTTCCCTCTCCTCAGCTCCCTGCGCATCCTGCGAGGAAGAAAAGAAAGGCTGCCGTGTTCAAAGCAAATACTTCCAATAAAAGAATTGACAGTGCCAACCACGTAAAAAACAACACACCTCTTTTCTGTACAGATCATAGGAAAGGCTTTGAAAAATGGATTATATTGATTGAACATTAATTTCTTATCTAATTTGGAGGAAAGTCAATCTACTTCTGTAACACATGCAGGAACCCGCAACACAGACTTTTTAGAAGCTCCTGAGGCACGGATGCTGGATGGGTGCTTCTAATATTTTTGCTGAATTCAGCCCTTGAGCTGTAACTGCTGGTTATGTTTCTTTTTCCTTATCAGCAGAGTTTCAAAGAGAGAGAGAGCACCATTAAGCAATATAAATATTACTCTTGTGGGAAATTCTGTGCCACTGTGAAAGTGTAGAATTAACGTCCCTCACAGATTATTTCCCCCCTGTTGCAGAATAAGTGATTCTGACAGGGAAGCAAAGGGAAGCTGTGAGAAAGGCAGCTGGCTCATGGACCGGAGCAGTCAGCCGTGGAGAAGGAGGCTGCCTTCCTCACATGGCCCTGTCCTCAATGTCAGCTGAGGAGGCATGCGTTACTGGGGGGACAGACAGATCAAGGCGCACAGGGCTGCAGGGGGAGTCACAGAGATGGGTTGGGGCACAGGAGCTAGTGGGGTGACAATATTAAGCCAGGGGGGCTGAATGGGACTTGGGGTACAGGGCCACATGGGGATGGAGCAGCTATGCCTGGCTGAAAATGGACTGGGGGTGCAGGGCCACATAGGGACATGTGATGATATGCTTGGCTGAATGAGTGGTGGTGCAGGAACACGGTGATGGGACCTGTGTGTCTGATTGAATGGGAGAGGCTAGGGGTCAGCCAGGATCTTCATGAAGGAGGCTCCTCAACTCCTTAGCTGGTTCCCCCTTCTCCCTCAAACCTGTTCCATACTTTTCCCACCCACACCCAATAACTCTCCAGCTTCACTCCCAGGCTCCTTCCCTGCAATTACTTTCCTGTCCCTTAGCTCCTTCGCTACCCCTGACTCTCTTAAGCTTCTGCACTCCTTCTGAGCCATGTGGGAAATACACTTCTGTATTGAAATTTAAATGAACTGTTACTCAAAGTTCTGCATTAATATGCATAGTAAGAAATCTATTTGTCAAAAAACATTTCCTGAATCCTTTTTGTCATCCGTAGTGTTACACACATACGTGCTGACAGGTATTTTGAAACAAATTACCAAAACAACTGAAACTGGTGTGATTATATTATGTTATTTTGACAAATAAAATACCCAGAACTTTGCAGATTTTTAAAATATAGTGCACAGCATTTTACATTTTTTTGGCGTGGAATTCTCCCAGGAGTAAAATGTCTATCTTCAGATATTTCATAACAGTAGAGCCAGCCTCATTTAGGTTTTTGCCTGCTGCCTATCACATATTAAGGGATATAAAACTAAGAAAGTTGAGAAAACAGACGGCAACTTTAGAAGCTGTGTTTGGGTGTTCAGGTCTCTATCTCTCTCAGTGTTTTCTTGGGAACTGTGAGTGGGTATCTATTTTGACAAAAGCAGGCATGAACGGAGGCAGTGACGAAGGGTATGATGATGCTCAGTGCTCCAAGGGTTACAATCTAAATTTTAAGTAGAGTCAGGTATTACACCTGCTCCCAAGACCAGGTTTCTTAAAATACTTCTCTTCCCTCTTGCCGTGCGAAGGACTCACACAAACAATGAGGGATCACTGACTAAACAGGGTAAACACTGCAGATTGCTGCAAAAAGCACAGCATGGAAAAAACAGTTTGTCTAATCTCTCTCTGTGCTAGGAATCTTAGTTATTACCTGCAGCAACAGAGGAAATGAATATTTAAACAGAAGTGAGATTTCAATCTACTGGCATCCCATCCCTTTGACAGTTTCAGATATTTTCAATCCCTAGTTATTCACCTCTGGAATATTAGAGACTATTTCAAAGGTGACACCGCAGCCAGGAATGGAACTTCGGGGAGACATTCTTCTCAATAAGCTCTGTGCAAAACCCTATACAGGAAGAAAGAAAAGAAAGAAAAAACTTTTTAAATAATATTTTCAACAGAGACAAGTTACTTTAATATGGGAACATTCAAAGGATTTTAGTCCAAAAAAAGACAAAATCTATTCGTTACTTCTGTCTTCGTTACAAATGTAAAAATTGGATGTTTCCACACACCAAGGGGACCTCTTAACAAGTAAACAAAGGATTGGCTGGTTCTGGGTTTTTTTTGGAGAGCCCAGGGTGACTTGTCTTGAATATCGACAAGTATTAAATTCTTGACCAAAGAGATCGTTACGAAGAATGATTTAAGAGGGCACGGTCATTGCTTATGCTGACTTGGTGCCTCGCAGGGTTAAGAACTGAACTGTTGAATTAATGCAGAGATGAGTCATTGAAATATGTTGCTGAGTCTGAACAGCCTGGAAAGGTTATCATTGGGGATCAAAAAAACCTAGGGAGAAAGCAGAATATTTTGTGTTGGCAAATAGTTAACATCACTGACTCAGTTTGCTGTAGAAATTGAGTCAATACAATCTTTATGATAAATGGAGCCTGCAAATGATTTCTGTGAAATAGGTCCCCCCCCAGTTCTAGATAACAAAAAATTTGCTTCATTGTTTCCTTTCTGGGGAAAGACTTTGCCCCAATTAGACATTTAGTGTTGTGCCTCTCTTCCTCCAAATATTATAAACATCTCAGATGTGTCAGATGTGTTGACAGGGCTCTGGCTGGCGCTCGGCCATGCCCCTTCTGGTCTCAGTCCAGAGTTTGCTCCCAGCAAGGCAAACTGAGAAGTACCTCAGCAGCCCCACTGTGGCTGGCATGGGAAAGCCAAATTTTGGGGCAGTGTTGACTAGAATTCTCCCTCCTCCCACCATCCTCCTCAAGGAATGAAAATTTTCAGGGATCATTCCATGAATGGAACCTAGACTGAGCTCCTGCCTTCCATCTGTTCCTCCCCCGCATCTTCCATCAAGGCAGAAAAGGCCAAATTGAGAAACTGAAAGGCCAAGAGGGACTCCTGTTCTGAAAAGCCACAGAAGAGGATGGGTGCTACAGCGACTGCTAGCATATACCCAAATGTCTCAGAGTGACAGAGAGGTCAGCATCCAGAAACTGATGTAGTGAACATTAATGATGGGGAAACAGTGGAGGTTTCACTTGGATACTTACGCAAATTAGATAAATTTCACTAATCTGCAAAATATGAGCCCTTGGCCTGTGAAGATATTCCCTACTAAATTCGACTGGAATTGAAGAGTAGATTAATACTAATGATACTGAAACAAAAATTCTCACCAGTATTTAGCAGTGTAATTCAAAATCAAGAAAAAAAAAATCACAATCTTCCAAAACAAAGTTATTCTAGACATTTGAAGCATCTATTCCCACACAGGACAGAGCAAATCAGCATCAAGGAAACACAAGGAGTCAAAACAGCAGGGAGGTGCTGCTATTTCTAATGCTTCTTTATGACAATGTGTTATAATAAAGAGTTGAAGCTGCGGAGGATGGGCGAAATATAGCATTCCAGGTTTTTGATTCTCCAGGTCTAGCCCATCTAGGAAGATGAATTGAAGATTAATGGACAAGTTACTTTGGAATTTTCAAAGCTTCTACAAAACAGACCCAGATCATGTCAACCTAACAAATGGATGCACCCAGCCAAAGAAGAACTGTATTAAGAAGAGACCTGGACACTTCTTTTTGTACTACAGGCGCATCTGGCTAAGAGTTTGTTTAAAGACACTTTTTTGAAGGTCAGTGTTACATTTCATTTTTCTTCAAGGGAAACTTGTCATGGCTCAGAATTACAAACCCACAGTTCTCATAAAACATTTAGAAACACACACACCTATCTCAACCCAACAGTGGTAAACTATCAAATCCTTCAAAACAAGGGCAACACCAGCATTAAAAAGTTGCAGCGAAGTGAAGCACAGACTAGGAGTCTGAGCACAGGACTGGGGGCAGGATTCTTTGACCTCTATTTGGTGTTGGGGAAATCAAAAGCCCCTGGCCACAGATGTCGTCACTTTGACAAGGAGTTAAAACTCACTGTAGGGTTTTAAAAGACGCACCTGTCTCCCATAGACATTCACACAGATACGTTTGCGCAGCACGAGCTGCATTTCTGCAGGATGGCTGAGTTGGACAGTCACTCTTACAATCAGGAAAACTCTTTCATCGGATGCTGTTCCTTTGCTGAGCTGAATGCAGTTATGGACTATGGAATCCCAGGAGGCTTCTATTTTCACCTGCAAAGGAAGAAAAGCATCTTTTCTAATAACAATAATTAAGTATAATTACCCAAAACAACCCCCAAACCCATAAATACACACATTGTTTAACTTAAAAATTTTCCAATTCATGTAGAACAGGTAAGAAACAACGTCTGTGTTTTATAAGAAGTCATTTTACAATCAACCCTGGTCTATTAACAAAGATATTGGAGTTTAAAAATAGAGGTTATTTACCTGTAACTGGTAGTTGTTTGAGATGCATGGTTCCTCTCTGTATTCTACACGTAGGTGCCCATGCACGTCATGTGACGTCTAACAACCAGACTTCATTGGCCTACAATGTGGTAGGAAGGTCTCCCTATGCTCCAGATTGAGGGCATAAGAGGTAGCGTGGCCTGATGCCTCTCCCACTGCGAATCAAGTAGGAGCCGAAGCAGAGGAGAGAGAAGGGAGGTAGTGGAATATAGTTAGGAGCCACACATCTCAAAGAACATCCAGTTACAGGAAGTAAATTCCAGTTCTTCAAGTGCCGATCCCTACATGTTCCACAAATGGTTAGCAGCATTCAGACTGAGAAGAGCACAAGGATGCGGGCAGCAAAGATACTTAAAATATTGCAATTCCCAGTGTTACATCTGCAGTGGACTACTCTGCTTGAAGTAGTGTTCAAAATGTTTTGTGGACTGTGGGAATGGAACTCCAGGTAGCCATTGGAGATATGTCATAGCTCCTCTGGAGCAATGCAGGGGAAATTTCCCCTTCATTTAGCATGTGAAGAAAGCCCATTGAGGTGTTCCCCTCACGTTGTCTCTGGAGAAATGTTTGCTCAGGCTGCATGACAAAGAGTTTTGAGTACCTGGAATGTATGTGGCTTGGATGGTGATGTGGTTTCTGATGTAGCAGCTTCAAATCCTGACTGCTTCTAGGAAGAAGGGAAGAGATCTTGCTGTGTCCTGTCTGTTTATGTGAAAGACCAAGGTGCTGTTATCTGACATTACTTCGATATGGAGGTAAATGTAGAAGCAGGAGAAAAGCCCTGCATATCCAGCAGGCTGCCTTCAATGCCAGTAGATTAATGTGCTGTCTGGCCTCCTGTGGAGCTCCAGCAACCTTCTAGTGTGGTTGTACAGGTGGCAACGGAGGCAGGAGTGCTGAAGGGGAGGCCTCCTCTCACTTGTTCAGGATTCAGCCGCTAGGTAAGACAAGCAACGCCCCAGATGGGAATGGTCACTCTCCTGTTGATGCGATCCTTGTCAGGCTAGTAGGCTGACCAAAGCCAGGCCTGTAGGCATCATAGATGAAGTCTGGTGAAAGTGCCCAAGGCCATGCTTAGAAGAGAAAGGCACACGGTGACCATAGCCTTTGGTCTGCAAGTAATCTGTGCTATCAGGTCATTCATTGACAAATCCTTTTGTGAGGGGGGGAAAGCTCTTGCTGAAATAGAAGCTGTTCTTATAAACTGTGTGTGGCATTAAAATGGTCTGTCTTTGTTCACACGGACATCTGGCACTGCTAGCAGAAGGAAAATTACCCATCAGACCTCTTGGCTGGAGCCACCTCCTAAGAGCCAATCATTGAAATATGGGAAAACTGTGTAACCCTGACAACTCATTTGGGCTGCCTTCACAGAGAAAGCCTTCAGGAATACACTGGGTACTGTTGCTAGTACGAAGGGAAGGATTATGAATAGGAAACATTCCTAACCCAATAGAAACCAAATGAATTTTCTTCATAGTAAGGTGGCACTCATTCTCTTGGCCCTTGCTGGAGGAAGGATTCAGCTTCCTGTTGAAGAGTCACCTAATGAGAATGGCCCCTGAAGCGGGATTGTGGGGAGGTAGGGAAAGAAACTCTATGGAATATCTTTAATGAATAATTTCTAAGATCCAGTTCTCAGTTGTGGTAAAGTCCCAACTGTGGGTGAAAAGTGAGACACAGCCCTCAAAGGTCTTCTGATGGTTGGAGCCAATGGTTCTAATGTGGCCCAGGAAGATGTAGTTGGGTTGTCCTTTGAAAGGCAGGATGACATCAATGAAGAATCAGGTCCAGCACTTCCAGACAGAACCAGCAGATATCAGTCCTTGTGTTTCAAAGTCTGAGCCACTGGAAGATCCTTTTTCTTGCATAATTTAAGTACTGGACCCATAAGATCCATGTGTGAAAGTTAACCCAGCCTGGACATATCTGGGGAGGGATCTCGTATGGCCAGACCTGGACAGGATTTCTCTTTGTGGAAGTGAGAGTGCCTCTCATGGGAAGCACAGGAAGAAGAGCCCTTGAGCTTAGCATTTATAGACTCTACTTCCAAGCTCATGCTTGTCAGGGTGCTGCTCATCTGATCGGGCTGATGGACAGTGTGTGGGAAGTGGGGTCATCTCTGTGACCTGGTCCAGGGTGAGGTCTCAGCCTTCTCCATAAGGTGTCTCCCAAGAGAAGATCACGAGCTTCGTGTGTGTGTAGCGGAAACAAGCAACGGATGCTGAACTTCGAAGCAATGTGCACCTCACCCAAGCAGTAGAGACAGTGTTATTGATTGTTGCTCAGGGAGCAGTGAGGGCAAGGGACAGTTCTTGAATGCCAGGGTTCTGAGCATAGGCCCAGATGATTACAGAGTCTCTACTATGGGGAAAGAACAAGCTATACTAACTAACTATGCAACTATTTACAATATCTGTTTACGGGCAACCAAAGAGAAGAGCTGGAGAAGTCTGTGGACAGAGGGATTCTGGCTAAGGCCATGCGATGGGAAGAAGGAACAGAGGAGGTGTCGGTCAGTGCTGCATCTTGTGCCCTCGGTCTGGAGCATGAGGAGAACTTACATGCATGTGCAGGCCAACCAACACTGTGTGTTAGAATGTATAGGCTTGAGCACACGTGTACCCGTGTGTGGAACACACAGAGGCACCAGCACTTGAAGAATTGAGACTTCTTAGAACTCAAGGGGAGAGCTACAAATCCCCTTGATTGAATATACATTTTAAGAGGACATTATGAATACAGTCCGAAAAGATCAGAACAGACTCGAACGTGACTCTTTGGGAAACAAATTTCAGCATGCTTCACTTAAAAACACACAGTTTTTTGCTTGATAGCTGAAAAATACTTTGCCTGAACAATGTTAAAAATATTATTAAAATACAGAGAAACTATCAAGTTTAAATTCAAAAAAATGTCCTTGCCCATGAAATAAAATTATTGAAAGTTGATACTACACATCTTCCAAAAATTAGAAATATCCCATGGTAGCACTCTCTTTGGGCTGTCTTGTTTAGAGTTCATGTATAAAAAATTTAATAATTTTAAAAGACTGAGGAAATTCCCAGAGAAGAACAACTGGGTTAAGAAGGAGGTAAAGTTTAGAGCAAGTACCAGTAAATTAAAGGTCCCCAAAAATTTCAGGAATGTTGCAATTATCCCCAAACCAAACATTATAAAGCCAGGAAATTGAGAGTTAAGGGTACACTGAAAAGAAATTCATACATGTTAAGATAAGGAAAACACAGGTGTGGCAGAGTACTCCCCAGCTCGTGCCGCCTAATGTCCAATCCCCTGGCGTAGCAGGGCCTGTGGCAAGTCAGCCACCCTGGCAAGCCCATTTCTCCCTGTCAGAGCTGTGGCTTCACTGCCCTGGACTCAGTCCTTGTAGAAGGGGAGTTTTCTGCTGCCCCTGCTGCAGCAGCCGAGGCAAGCCTCCCAGGCCTTGCCTAGCCTCCTTCCCTTTCTCTAACCCTTTCTGATGTTTCTTCACTTTCTCTCCTTTCCTCTCCACTCCACTCCTCCAGCCTCCTCTAAACTCCCACACTGTGAGCTGGTGGAGATGGGTCTTTTATTGGGCCAGGAACAGCTCTTAATAGGGCCCAGGTGTCCCTAATTGCCCTGCAGCTGTTGCTCCTCTGCCTGTTGGGAACAGTGCCTTCAGCATCCTAGGGCTGACAAACCTGCCTTCAATTACCCTCCTAAACGGTGTCCCCTTCTGAATCCCTTATTTTGAACCTGTGACCTCGCACCCCTTCCTGTTCTTTCATTTGTTGTCCCCCGTTTTCAGTTGGTGCTGGGCCTAGTGCCTCTTCCCCTTAGGCTGGGGGAGGGGTTTTAGCAGTGGGCGGGCTTGTGCCCGCCCACTTCCCAGCTTCCAAATAGGATTACCCTCCTAAAGCCGTCTGGTCTGACTATGCCACACAGGTAAGGCACCCAAACAACTGCAACTCCAATTTAATATAGTTTTTTTTTTTTTGGGGGGGGGGGGCGGGCCGGGGGGCGGGAGAAATATAATAAAGTTCCATTCCTAGGGAATAGTTCTAAAAACAATCAGCCCTAAAAAGGATACGTGCTGTATTCTTGATGCGTCAGCCTAGACGCACTCCCGTGATGTCTAGGTAAATGTTCGTCAATACATAAAAGGTATTCCAAAAATAGGTAGGGTATGAATTTAAAGCAGATTAATTCTGTGTGTAAACACTTATTTTAGAATAAAAGAATGCCTTACTCCAAATGACCTTAATCCACTTTGGAAGTGGAATAATTATTCTTGAATAATTCCCTTTGTAGACAAGCCCTGTTGACAAGAAGTAACGAGATGAGAAGACTCTTGATCAAAGCGTTCCGAGCTGTGCTTTGCTTACCTCACTCTCATGGTGTTTTACAATCTGCAATTCAAAGAATTCCTCTTCCTCTTCCCCAGTGAGAGTAGCATCCCATCCACCAGGTTCTGGATCATCAAGGTTATCTTGAGAGCTGAAGTCATCCGCTAGGAGCACAGAAAGACTCTCATTTATTCAAAGAAACCAGAACTGGACTCCATTCAAAACAGCATAAGATAGTGGCTTTAGTTCTTGTGTGTTGTTCACATGCCAGCTTGGACAATTATTTTCTGCCTATTCAAAATTCCACCTTAGCTTTATTTCAGTAGGTATCCTTCACATCTTCCCTGAAACTGTTGTGCTCCATTGTACAGGGAGCGTGTTTGTGTGTTGGAAGCCTTTGGTATGAAGTGTACTATAAAAGATCCTATTTATCCTGGGGCCTGTAGCAACATCTGAAATAGTTATAGACGTGGTGGCAGAAAAAAGTTACAATATTTACATCCACAACTAATGTGGTTACAAACTGTGTCTCACACTTGTTTAGAATGATGGCCTTTGCTACCTAGGGCAAGGAGCCTTCCACGGTTCAGCTGGAAACATTTTAAAAAAAACAGTCCCTGTGTTGCTTGTGCTAACTACCAACGTATGAAAAACTGCTCTCAAATACAGCTCTGGTGGAGCAATATATAGGCACAGTCACTGAACTGTGGTCATGTAAGCAAGGCCCCAAGTAAGGTGGTGACTGTAGACTGCTCACCAGTGCCAATATGAAAGTGTGCTTATATTTATTGATTTACATTACACTTCTATAGGAAACAGTTCATCTTCCTCCTTCTCTACATCCCTTCAGACACTTCTCATTATGAGTTTACTATTCATCTAGGCTGGACTATTCCAAGAAATCTAAGAGTTATATGGTCAACTTTCACTGAAATTCAACTAGGATTGCGCACATAAGTCCCTTAGTTTCCCTTCAAAATCCCAGCCAGAACTTTATTTTCATTCGTATTCAAGCCAGCAAATACAATTATGATCATCTAGTCTGACCTTCTGTATAATAAAAGACAGATCGTTTTATCCAATAATTCTTGTATCAAGCCCCTAACTTTTGGTTGATCTCGGCCACCCATCTTTTATAAGGACATCTAACATTGATTTAAAGACGTCACATGATAAGGATTTTCCGACATCCTTTAGTAAGTGGTCCAATGGTTAATTCTTCTCACTGTTGAAGGCACGTGAGCCCTCTATACCAACTGATAAAGATCAATCTCCCTAACTAACCTATTTACTTATCATTCCACCAAATTGTCATATACAAACTTTACCAGCAATTCTGTCCCCCCCCCGCTTCCCCCCCAGATCTGTGATAAAGATATTGAAGCGCAGCCAAGAACAGATCCCTGTGGAACTCACTAGAAACACTGAATTATTTTTCTGCATTTACCAATAGCATTTATTGTTAGCTTCTAAGTTTTATTCCCTTTGTTATTTTATACTTCCCTTTTTCCTCTTTTCCCTTATCTAAGGTCTGGAAAAGATATGAAGTATAAAAAGGACAGTTCATTCTATATGTAACTGCTGTGTATTTTGGAGCACTGAACAATACAGCTGAATAAAGTAAATGGAGTTCTAATAGTCTTTTCCCATTAAACCATCTGCCACTCAAAGAATTTCTTCATTTTATTAGTTTGCTTCTTATCTTCTATTACGTTATTGGCTAGCCAAAATTTGTTTTGAAAGCTCTCTGCCCTTAAGAACCACTTACCATTTAAGTCAAGGAAAACAACGGGAATATGAGTTTCCATGCCAGCCACTGGAGTCCTAAAACATAAGATATTGACAACAGTGGCATTTAATCTGAAACAGATTTACCCAACACACATCTTATGATACAAGCCCATAGTATAATATATTCTGCACAGCTGCCACTCTAGGTCAAGCCAATGATAACCTTGGCAATGGCTTTATTTTAATTTACTCTTGCAGATACAGAGGGACTCAACTAAACTAGTACTTCTTTTATAGTACCTGTCTCACAATTATTACATTATTTGACCTCTGCTTTCAGAAATGTTTTCTTGCCTCTAAAATGCTAACAACAAAATTAAAGTTTCTTTATTTACATTGACAGGTACACATATTAATGCAAAACCCTCTGCATTAGTAATGCAACAGAAGGTTGTACAGTCAATCATGAAAAGTCAGGACATGCAAATAGTAAGGTTCCAAAAGCAAGCTTAAAACTCCCATATTGCACAATTATTATGTTGGTTGTAAAACATCCAACAAGAAAAATAGAAATAGGAATTAGTACATACATGCAACATGTCTAAGTTAACATTGCTGTAAACTTCCAGATATGCTGTGATTTAAAGATGCAACCTTAATGCTATATTAGCCTTTTAATTTCCTAGATTTTTATAACTCATTTTAAGAAAGATTTTGTAAAAAAAAAAAAAAAAGTAGTAAGTTGTTTAAATCAGCTTTTGCACACTTCCATAGCTGCATGTGCATTCACAATGCACTTCTTCTCAAATACGTATCTTGCAACTGCACTGTTTTCTGCTGTGCATGCTTGGTATAGAGAGTTTTCAAATATTTACAGCTTTTTAACTTGAAAGATGGCATATAAGAAGTCCTCACAAAGGAGTGTGGACTTTCCTGTGCTTCAAAAGCATTAAATAAAGGCAACTAACCACCCCCTCCCCCCCAAACAAATGTGGTCCAGGCAGCAAGTTTGATTAGAAGTTTTCTCATACTCTTCACAATGGAGACCCTACGTCACTGCTCCTCCTCCCCAAGTAACGTACAGGCCGATTAGTTTTTCCTCCAAAACTGTTGGCAGAGACCAAGAACAGGAAAACTTCAGCCCAAGAGAGTAATATTTCAGAAAGTTAGAAGTAAGTGAATACAGAAGGTTGGAAGAGAAACTGTTTTGAAGCCTTAACTGCAGCTGCTACCCACAGCTGCTGTATTACGGCAATCTCAGTCCAGTGTAATTTATTGTTTTGAATGTTTATAAAATTAGGTGCAATATTTGCTGACTAAACAGATTCTATGCTTCAACCTCACAATCCTCCTGCAGATGGAGTTTTATGTCAAGGAACTGGTTAACATATTAGCTTTTGGGGGGTTGGGGGGGGAGGGTGTGTGTCCATAATAGTATAGTTTACTAAGGCATATTTCTCGATTTCACTTATTCAGACCCAAAAAATTACTTATATTACACTCCTCATTTAACCATTTTTTGCACAAGACATACATAATTCACATTTGGTGATGCAGATAATAGCAGCAACCCAAGCAGGAACAGACTGCCCATCATTTTTATATTCACTGTGGCATACAGTAACATTCATACCACTTTGCTGGAGCTCCAGGGATCCCACTGCCAGCAGAAGGAACCATTACAGCATTCCTTTCTTCAGTAAGAGTGAGCCTCATTTCTAACAGCTGCGCCTCCCGATCTGCATCATCTTCTGTTTTATCTGGAAAAGTAGGAGAGTCATTTGGAACTACAGAGAGCATTTTTTCCATTGCAGCTTTTGCGATGCGTATCGGTGGTCTCAACCCACGTACTAGTGGGCCACTGTCCGTATTTAAAAACCTCCACATCATCTAATCACCTTGCTGGCAGTTTCAATAAAAACATCTATTACTCTGCAAGTATACACAGAGTTTCTCTCTAGAGCTCTCTGTTTGTGACTTGAGTGCAAGCCAGAATCTTGTTCTCATTATTCTCCTCAAAGTGATGATTTCAGAGATTCATATGTTCTGTTCCTTGCTAGTTAATTTCACACACATTACAAAAAACAAACCCAAACCAACTACACACACTGTCAGCACTCCCACTATCAATAATGTTTCACCTACCAGGTTTGCTGACAAGTTTTTGCAGCTGTTGATCGAGGTATTCCTGACGTTTTGTCAATACACTCAGCCATTTCCGACGCAGTCGCTCCAAATCTCTGTCCTGTGAAGATGAAGCAAGTTGTTTAAGTACTGATCCAAGAAAACCAATGTTTCCCATTTGTTACACATGAAGCCATCAATCCATTTGCTCATTTTTATTTTTGGCCACATTTTTTTTTCCTGAATCAGTGCTGTGGTGACCATGAGACAAAAAAGATGTCTATTAAGTCATCTAATCATTATTCCCCTTTATTACAGAATTGTTCTTTACATTCAATCACATCCATTGACAAGACTATACCCATCCCTGCAAGTGTCTATCTCCAGTTACCATCTTATTTATAGCTTATACTCACATAGGCAACGCAAAACGGGAAATAAGTTTACAGGATTCAGACCATCCTATGGCTTCACTTTATTGTTAACATTTATTTTTGTGGTGCGCCGGGTGGCAGGTGTTCTTATTGATGTTAAGTGTCTGACACGGCTGTGTGCATGTGTCTGTGTATGCGTGTTCCCTCAGGATTACCCCGGGCTCAGAACATTAAGTGGGGACTCTGTTAGCCCAGCGATCTAGAGCCTGGCTTGGGTCTTAAGCAGGGACTGAGTTAGCCTGATGATCCTAAGCCGAGGTGCTCCTTTGGTTAAAACTCTGGGTTACCTTTAGCACAGGTCTTCTGTGAGGACTCAGTTAGCTCAGTGACCTTAAGCCTAGGCGTACCCTGTGTGCAAGAAGTAAACTGAGGCAACGCTCACGATCGAAGAAACCACCATGACCACAGATCCTTATAAAAACAAAGGTGCCAGGCTAGACTTTATTGCAACGTAGCACAATGGCAAGCAATTTAGCTCAACAGATTTGTTGGCAGCATTCGTACTCTCAATGCAACGCGGGACTCTCCGTCACCCTCTAGAGCTGCACAAAATCTGGGCTCTCGGGCTCCTGCTTTTATACCCTACTTGGACCTACCGACTCAGCCCCCTTTGGGGTACAAGTGTATCTTGATTGGTTTACAGACCCCTTCTCTGATGTCACCCATAAAATTTCCGTCCATCAAGGTGTCAGATTTGATCAAAACATTACCTTTAGATTTGGCCAGAACGTTCTCTTCAGATTTGACTGAAACATTACGTTCAGGTCTGACCAAAACATCACTTTTATCTCCTTGGCACTAGGCCAACCCAACGCCCCCTCCCTTTCAAGTGCCTTTCCACTCTTGCCATAGCTGCGGCTGACTTCTTGCCAATTTCTGGGATGTCAGACGACTCCTCTCAACTTGACCATCTATCCAGCTCAGGCCTACTGGCTTGATCTGCTTCGCTAGGCCTTAAGCCTTATTCCTGATCATTTCTACTTGTCTTTTTAATTTAACCTTTTCCTTTCTCCTACAAATCTGTGACAGGGCCTGGAAACTATATACAGGATTAGAGTCTCCATTTGTGCTGAGTGCTTTATAAACACATAGGAATGAGAATACCAGAGCGGGGCCACTGTAATTTTTGGTAAGACATTGTTCCTGACATTACATATGAATTCTCCTTTGCCTAGTTTCATCCGATTATTCCTCATTGTAACTGCTCCTCTCCCGACTTCCCTAACATTTCTTTTCCTTCTTTGGTATTTATACCCTTTAAATACTTATCTATCCCTAGGAACATCCAGTTAGCTTCTGGAGGTGCTGAGAAAAACGCACTTTAGTCT
This sequence comes from Pelusios castaneus, assembly GCA_007922175.1. Classification (NCBI taxonomy): domain Eukaryota; kingdom Metazoa; phylum Chordata; order Testudines; family Pelomedusidae; genus Pelusios; species Pelusios castaneus. The sequence goes on from ML685822.1 coordinate 2,395,909, forward strand.
AAGTGTCATATAACTAGGCAATGTAAAGATGAGCTATTACCTCCCTGGTTTGTGATAGTAGATTGTACAGAGACATTCTATTTCTATATTTTCTACAGGAGGTTAAATTCATTCTATGTCACTTACAGTCAAAGCCATTTAATCAAAGAAAAAAGGGCTGAAGCAAACCATAATGTGCGTGGACTAGAACATCTATAGTTATGTGGAAATGTACCTACAACCCTCTCCAACTCTCCAAAGACAAAATTAAACACAGGATCTCTTGTTGCTATCTTTATGTGCTGATGCTACTGGTAACAGTAACAGTGGACATGAAGTAGTTTTTGGCCTACTCCTTAACTCTGCAAAGTTAAAAAAAACAACTCATTTTATAGAGAGGAAGCCAAAATAGATGTTAAATACCTAGTTCTAAGTCACTGTGAGTGGTGGATCTAGAAACAGAATCCCTATCATGGCCAGTAGGCCCTTGTTTTGATCACTAGACAATGTCTTATTTCCAGATCCAATATAAACCATGCTCATAACACAAAATAGTGTGAATTATTTTGATTTCATGCATCTTAAACATTGTACCTATGACTGCTTCAAAAACAGCTAATCCTATGTTCCGAAAACAGCCAATCCTAATCCACAGGCTGTAGATAGAGGGGAAGCATGTCAGAGAGTAGGCAAGATAAAAGTATTTGTGCTTTGTTTTGAAAGCATACATTAATGTGTCCCATTCATTCAGAGAGAAAAATAATGCTTTGTCATTCTGAGTGTCATATTATATAGTGTAAAAATCCATGTGATCTTCAAGGTTTTAATCTTTAGGATAGAGAAGGTCTAGATGCCCATGCCCCAGATAGCGGAAAGTACAATGTTGATGCCTATCCAGTATTGAAAATTAGCACCAGGCAAGATGATCCACAAATATTAACATTTGAAATAAGATAAATATTACTGTATTTACCTGATAACTGTCCATTTCATCCTTTTCCTCCTAGGCAAAAAAACCCCACAAATATAAGTCAAAACGTTCATTCTAGAAAATATATTAAGCATAACAGCAGCATTTACAGTTGAAAATATTACCAGCTGTATTACCAGTGTCCGGCAATGGGGTACCCACGGGCTAGATGCTGGTAGACCACCTCTATAGTACTAAGCGTGGATAACAGTACTACTTGCTTTTCCTTTATAAAACTTATTTGGAAGAGTATCATAGTCGAGGATTTATATTATTTAGTATACATAATTGGAATGTATTTTCACAGCTTATGTAACAATTAAAGAAAAGCTCCATTAATAAAGGATTCCAATCTCTATATCTAATTGCGAAGAAGTGACTGCCAAAACATTGAAGTGGTCTAAAAAAGAAAGAACACCCCCGGTGAAAAAGCACTTGTCATCTATCCATTCTGATGGAGAGAGAGTAGGACTAAAGAAAGAACCTACTGTCTGATTGGTAAAAGCTAGATAATTGTTATAGCTAGCACAGGAAACTAAAAAAAAGTTTAATTTTAAAGTTAGCGTTATCATTTATTTGGGAAAAAATGCTAACATGTTAAACCAATTCTTAAATTAATACAAAAGTCATTGTAGCTGTCATAAAAAGCTTTGACGTCTTGATTTCCAGTGATTTCTGATGGGGCAAAGAACCTTTAATCAAAATGACCTACATCAAACTGGGTTCCTTGCAAGATGGCAATCAGGAGTGAGACTCAAAGCAGCATTCACCAGGGAAAAAGGACACAAAAGCAAAAGGTTTCCAGAAGTTTTTAGAAATTCATTCCTGTGCTTTCAGGATTATTGAGAAATATTTATCTAGTTTTTTAAGGGATAACTCATCACTGAAGTTTCCCTTTAAGTAACAAAAGCAAATTTCAGGTAAGTGAAAGTTAAAATTATATGGCCATACATTTTCTTAGTTTCAAAGTCTGCAGAAAATCTGATACACATAAAAGATAAAATGAATTAGAGAAGCAGCTATGCAGACTAAGAATTCAGAGGCTCAAATTAGATGCTTATGTCACTTTAATAAAGAAGTTTATTTTAACTGATTAACAGCTTTTAAAAAATTGTAAGAAGAAAACCATTTAGGCCTGGTCAAAGGATGGAGTGGCCTTTTAAGAGAGTTGGGCTCAGTCCACCTGTGCCATGTTAGCAGCCTCCCCAGTGTTGAGCTTTGAGATAGATTTTGGAGCCTGTTCCTTTCAGTTATGGGACAAAGACATGAAAAGTCTCTGCTGCAGTAAAACCAGGTGAATGGAAGGAAGCATTAAACTAGTCAAAGCATTAAGTCATTATGGTGATACAACATTGCTGGGAGCTGGAGAAGCACCGTGGGGAGACATTCAACCAAAGTGGGGAAACAGACAGTTGCTATGTTCCAAGCCCATTCATTCATTCCCATCCCATACTGAACTCCTGCTGATGATAGGGAATCAGAGTTATTTTGCAGTGCTATAAAAGCAGCATGCACTCCTGCTCTTCCAAAATCATCAAAATATATTACTGAAGTTTTGCTCCTTTCATTTTAAACTTTACTAGAATCATATTAGTCATCACTGAGTACAATCCCCATTGATACACTGTAATTTCTCAGGGTTTGAGAGTACTTCCCATTGCTGTTTTATCCGAGTGTCTTCCAAGTCAAATAAATTACCAAGAACAAAGTTCCTAGCGGACTTCGGGGAGAGTATATCTGGCTTTTCCGGCTGTATGAACATTCTTCTTCCAAAACGGTCGTGTTTTTATTAATTTTTAATTTTTTTTAAAAAATAAAGAGGAGGAAGGGGGTAAAGCAGAAGTGTGAGATAGAATTGCAAGTAGCATGCTTGTTATGGAGGAAGTTGCTGTCAAAGAGAAGGGGTTTTTTTGGTAGCATTTCCTAGAGAAAGTCAGAATATGGATTCACTCCCCTATAGCTAAATATATTCAAAGGAACAGATTGTTAAAACAATATTTAGAAGTCACTATTTCACATAGAACAAGATAATTTAGTCAGCAGAGGTGCTCCAAAAGTGAATTTGCTGAAAAAGTCTTTCCTCGGCTTTCCAAGTGCATCAGCAAGGCTTTGGATTATTTTTTCTTCCTGATAAAGATCTCTTAAAAAGACAGGCTCTTACCTGATGAGTCTCATGAACTTTTTGTAACTTGACGTGTTTTATTTGAACACAGCCAACTCCAACAGAAAGTATGGATTCTTCCATTAGAGGCAAGGTCCCAGATTCCAACAATGATTTCACTTCAACCTGGATTCGCCGTGACTGCCCCTACACAAAAGAAAAATGTGAAGAACTAAAAGTCTTGAACTGTGGAAACTTGGTTACAGAGAGACCTCTACTGGTGGTGGCTTTATATATAGTAAATTTGAAGCTCATGATTGTTCACTACATAGAAAGTGGTACCAAAAGCCCTCATGTGCAACATGACTTCTGCTGCAAGATCTAAATCCATAAGGAAGAGTGGGACATTCAGTGCGCCCACAATTTACTTTTGATGAAAACTTTTCAAAGAACATGGGTTTAAATAAACAACACTGAAAACAGGATTTTATCCCATCTGTTTTTATTTTGCACACTTGAGGGGAGAGGATGTAATGTGACAAATGTTACTGAAGCTGAAATCAACTTTTTGTGGGACTGGCTTCCTTCACTGCAAACCCTCGATGGTGATATTATCAGCAAAGCTGTTTGCTAGCTAACCATTCCTGTACACCCAGAGGAATAAGAAGTCATGGTAGTTTGGGGAGTTCAGAAGATACAGTGCGTTCTTAACATATACAAATTTTATAGTGTTCCCTGCCCAGAGGAATATATTAATTGTGCAGGAACCAGGGAATGGGGGAGTAACTGGGCTGAGAAGATTAGTAGAAAAAGAATGGGAATTTTGGCATTGAGTTTTCAATCAAATTCTGCCTCAGTTGATAGTAAATAAAAGTTGTTTTCAGATGGCCATTCTACATTTTGAGTGAGAGGAATCTGATTTGAGAATTTGGTTCAATTCAGATATTCATATCTTTAAAAAAAGATCTTGTGAATTGGTTTCTCAGTCTACAGACTCAGCACTGTGACCAAAACTCAACCTCAGTGGTATGCAAAGTCATGGAAAAAATGTTGAAAGAGAAAGTAGTTAAGGATATCGAGGTTAATGGTAATGGGGATAAATCATAGAATCATAGAATAATAGGGTTGGAAGGGACCTCACGAGGTCATATAGTCCAACCCCCTGCTAAAAAGCAGGACCACTCCCCCTAAATCACCCCAGCCAGGGTTTTGTCTAACCGAGCCTTAAAAATCTCCAAAGATGGATATTCTACCACCTCCCTAGATAGCCCATTCCAATGCTTCACCACCCTCCTAGTGAGAAAGTTTTTCCTAATATCCAACCTTGACCTCCCCAGCTGTAATTTGAAACCATTGCTCCTTGTTCTGTCCTCTGTTACCATCGAGAACAGCCTAGCTCCCTCCTCTTTGGAGCACCCCTTCAAGTAGTTGAAGGTTGCTATCAAATCTCCCCTCAGTCTTCTCTTCTGTAGACTAAATAAGCCTAGTTCCTTCAGTCTCTCCTCATAAGTCATGTGCCCCAGCCCCCTAATAATTTTTGTTGCCCTCCGCTGGACTCTTTCTAATTTGTCCACATCCTTTCTGTAGTGGGGAGCTCAAAACTGGACACAGTATTCCAGATGCGGCCTGACCAGTGTTGAATACAGGGGAATTATCACATCCCTTGATCTGCTGGCAATACTCCTACTAATGCAATACATCATAGCTTTACAAAAAGTGGATTGGACCAGACCAACCTGATCTCCTTTTTTGAGAAAATAAGATTTTTTAGACAAAAAAAAATAAAATGGATCTAATTTACATATATTTCAGTAATGCATTTGTTACAGTCTACATGGAATTAGTAATTAAATTAGAAAAGATGGGGATTAATATGAAAATTGAAAGAGGGATAAGGAAATGGCTAAAGGGGAGACTATACTGGGTCATATTGAAAGATGAACTCTCAGGTTGGAGGAAGATTACTAGTGGAGTTCCTCAGGAATCGGACTTGGAATTTGTCTTATTTAACCTTTTTATTACTGACCTTGGCACAAGTGGGAATGTGCTAATAAAGTTTGCGGATGAAACAAACTTGGAGGGTTTGCCAATACAGAGAAGGATCGGGATATCATTCAGGAAGATCTGGGTGACCTTGTAAACTGGAGTGATATAAATACGATGAAATTTAATAACTGGAAGTGTATGGTCATGCATTTAGGGACTAATAAGAATTTTTGCTATAAACCTGAGATGCATCAGTTGAAAGTGACAGAGGAGGAGAAGGACCTGGTATACTGGTTGATCACAGGATGACTATGAGTTGCCAGTGTGATGTGGCTGTGAAAAAAGCTAATGCGGTCCTGGGGTGCATCAGGAGAAGTATTTCCGGTAGAGATAGGGAGGTATTAGTGCTGTTATACATGGCACTGGTGAGACCACATCTAGAATGCTGTGTGCAATTCTGGTCTCCTATGTTTAAGAAAGATGAATTCAAACTGGAACAGGTGCAGAGAAGTGCATGATCCATGGAATGGAAAAACTGCCTTATGAGAGGACACTCAAGAGGTTGGCCTGTTTAACCTAACCAAAAGAAGGCTGAGGGGAGATATGATTGCCCTCTATAAATATGCCAGAGGGATAAATATCAGGGAGGGAGAGGAATTATTTAAGTTCAGCGCCAATGTGGACACATGAACCAATGGATCTAAACTGGCCATCAGGAAGTTTAGACTTGAAATTAGAAGAGTTTTCTAACCATCAGAGGAGTGAAGTTCTGGAATAGCCTTCCAAGGGGAGCAGTGGAGGCAAAAAACCTGAGGACTTTAATAACTCAGTCATAGGTAGAATTTTATTACAGGAGTGGGTGGGTCAGGTTCTGTGGCCTGCGTTGTGCAGGAGGTCCGACTAGATCATCATGTCGGTTCCTTCTTACCTTAGAGTCTATGAAATAGATAATAGAGAACAAACTATCCTTCAGCATCCTGTGGTCCCCTCCAGATCAGGGCTGAAACACTTTGGCAGAACAGTGTGGAGAAAGTTTCCACTGCTGTTGCCCATGCTGTGCCTATTTGTTGGGAAACAGAGGACCTCAGTCTCCCAAGAGTTTCGGTGGCACTAAATATCTACACAAAATATAGAAGGTATCTATTTCCCTTCAGACTGTAACTACTTTAAAGCAGATCAAATACTGGGCTTAAGCTTGATAGTTCCTTTGTTATAAGTTTACTATTAAAACTCAATGAACCAATACAATATAGAAAATTAACTGCTTGCTCGAGAATGTCAGAGCTGGTCTCTTTTCACAGATGACTCCTGTAGCTGCCATCTTACCTGTCTGAGTTGAAATATGCCACCAGTGCATACGTCTTTGGCAGGAATCACCTCAACTGGACAGTACTCCCCATTCTCATTAAGTTCCAGAATCTGAACCCAGAGCTCCACCTTTCGGGTCACCTCACTCCATCTGCAAAACACGCCAAATACCATTTCACAATTTACTTTTATGCTCGCTCTCTCTCTCTCTCTCTCTCTCTCTCTCTCTCTCTCATATTCTCATTCTCATTCTTTAAATCTGAGCCAAGCTAAATACACTGCTCAGTATTTGCAAAGATCCCAGGCAGGAGAAAGAGAGACATTTATTTACACATGAAAAAGGGTTTTAGTTACCCATTGCTATTTTTGAATTAACAACTAGTGATGGCATTCTGGCCTACAACTTTTGTGAATGCAAGACATAAGCCAGTTACTGGCTTCTTCATACTGGATTCATATCAGTATGAGTGCCAATTAAAGATTAAAGACAAATCCTGCTCTCGGTTACATTCATCCAAGCCCTCTGACTGCAGTCCAGTTGAACTAGCATTATTGAGAACAGAATTAAGCCCATTCTGGTTTCACACGGCTCCCTAATCCGGACTTTCTCCGTGACTATCATCCTCTCATCCCTCAAGTTTACTCCTGAAAGGTACTTCTTCCACAAAGCCTATAAAATGAGCCTTGCTTCTTTGAAAACCCTAAACCGAGAAGAAACAATTTACTTAATCTGCAGAATCTATGCGTGATGCTGGCAGACCAGGTGCTACCTCTTGCCACGGCTCTAGGCCTCAGCCCAGCCCAGACAAATTCTTTGCTGGAAATCAGTTTGTTTCATGTGTGTGTTAGTATGGGTAAGATTGGTACTCGACTTTTAACAATATGCTTAGACTTTATGAAGTGCTTGTCAACTGTCACATGCATTAATCTCACTTACAATTTCTTTATCACATGCTAAAAAGGGATACTTAAGTTTTTGCTTTGCAACGAAAAGAAATTAGGTCTGAAACTGTGAACCCAATCTGGAGGGATTGTTTCTTGACCATCAAGAAAGTCTATCAAAACTAAATGGGCCGTCTTAAAGACTTTTGCATATAGCCTCTTCATGGATGTAAGGGGCCAGTGAGCAAAGGGTTCATCCTATCATCTTAAATTAAGAACGGAAATGAAAATACCTAACAAGAAAATTTTTCATCGCTTTTGTTACATGGACTTTCACAGGGCTGAAGCTATGAAAAAAAGCAGAGATCTCCAGGGTCAATCTTGGTTAGCTCTAAAAAGCATTCAGAGCTGACAGATTACTACAACTGTGTCACCTTTCGAACCCACAGAATGTACCTCATTGTGGATTATATGTTGACCTGCATTAACCTTGTAATGCAGACAAGCATATGACACATTTCTTTTCTTCATTAATAAATCCTTAGATAGTTTACGAAACGATTAGCTGCAAGCATTGTCTTTGGTGTGAGAGCTCAGGTACAAATCGACCTGGCGTAAGTGACTAGCCTTTGGGACATGCAGCAATCTGAATAGTTTGTGATTTTTATTGCATAGCAACCATCTATCACTACGTCCAGTTTGCCTCCTGGGTGGCAAAATGAAAAAGGTTACTCACCGTGTGCAGTAACTCCTGTTTCTTCGAGATGTGTCCCCTTGTGGGTGCTCCATTTGCCATGTCATGTGCCACAGAGTCTTTGATTGGAGATTCTCCCAGCACTATGAGCTTGGGATGGGGAAGGGTAATAGATGGGTGGCTGGAGAGGAACTGGACAGTGTAACGACCCAATGAGATGGTTTTTAAGACCCATTTGTGTGTTGTTATTAACATCCATTCATGACAGAAGGGTCTGAGGCAAAATTTGAAGTTCTTGGTTGGTGAGAATAACTATTATAGAAGAAATATATATATATATATATTTAAACTGACTGACTAAAGGGTAGATGAAGAAAGGAGGGAAAACTGACTAAGTACTGAGGTAAATACTAAAGGGCTGGTTTTTTGTTTGGTTGGTTTTTTGTTTTTATGGCTTGTTTTTTTGGAAAGAGGGTAAAACAACGAACTGCTGAGGAGTGCTCCGTCTCAGACCAGAGGTTAAGAAGAAATTGAGGCCGTGCATACTCCCTACTAAAACGTGCCAACAACCCCACGAGACATCAGTGGTGAACGCACGACCCACGCTCATATTGCTGTGAAGATCTCGTTTCAAGTGCGCCGTGGCACGCGACCCCACAAGTGGAGCACCCACAGATAAACGCTCGAAGAAAGACTGGAATGGCCAACGGGACTCTCTGTAAGAGCCATTGTAAGACTTTAATATTGCTTTAGGAGTTCACATTTGTTACCGGGTTGATGAAATCTAAGTATAGAACATATTATCAGTTTGGGGTCTCTGCCCTGCTGCTTGACTGACTGTCCTGAAACTGGCACTTGCAGTCATGAGCCACTCTGCACAGCATGAGACCATGCACCAAAGCATCCGTATTATTCTGTAACACTCGTCTGTTTTCCCTTTTCCTTATTTTTCCCAACATTTGTTACTTCCCATTTCATGTCTATACTTACAGCCCTATCCTGTGCCCTCTAAAGTCAATGGGAAAACCACAGCTGTCTTCATTGGAAGAAGGAGCAGGTCCTTAGGTTGTAAGTGCATCATGGCATGGACTGATTCTGATCTCCAATAAATCAGCACATAGGATTACTTTGGCTTTCTTTCACTGATTTCAGAGTCACTCTTAACATGACACCAGTGTAACAGTTAAATCAGTCCCAGTCTCTTTGGCTTCTTTGTAAAAAAAACTATAGATATTTATGGTGTTGCCTAAATAATATGGACATCAGCCGCTCTTTTTATTTCTTTTAATCAAATTTATAAACATGAATGAGCATTTAACACTATTTTTATCTACATTACCTTTGCGGTGCTTTTGCAAGGAGTACAGAGGGGGACAAAGATCCAAACATCAGATTCATTTTACTTCTGACTTAACCCAGGATTTCACTACTGGTCTCCCTCTAGAATCCAGAGAAATTCACTGAATCTGAGGATGAATTTTAAACTCTGTGGAAGTCTGCTGCATGTGGTTACCTGTCACGAAGGCTTCGTGTTTTGGCTTGAATTATTCCCAAATCCCACAGGGCTGAGCTTTTGCGAGGATCACTTTGCTTGTGGCCATACACTTCAATTGCCAAAGCCCCTTCGTAAAGATGCTCCATGAAGTCTTCAGAAATGTTTACAGAAAACTCCTGCGTGGAAATGAAATGAAAAAACATTAAAAGAATAAGTTGCTAAGAGTATTGTGATAAATGGACCTACAAATTTACCTTAATTGTGAGCTCAACTGTGAGAAGTGAGTGAAAGGTCATAAAATGTCACAATGACCTTCAACAATAAATGCTGATGGGATTAGGTACAAAAGGGCAACGGAAACATGGAATTAGTCCAAACAGAAGAGCCTACTGACATCAGTCAAAGACAATGTTAATGTCACAATTTGTAAGCAAGAAAAGTATGCAACCAGAAGTCAATGAACTAAACCTGGTGCATCAGAAATTAGGCCAAATAAATGAACAAAAATAATGAGAGGACAGGCTGTTCCACCCATCATTCCTGTTAGGGTCTGGAAGAAGAGGGTGGGGGCTAGCTACTGCAATGCTGGCTGACTGAAAGACTAGAGAAGGAGAAGGAGTGAGCTTCCTCATCACCACTGCTACCCATACTGTTTCAAAGGACTCTAGGGTGTAGGGTGATACCACTGTGTCTTCACTATCCCAGTGTGGGCCAGAAAGAGAGACTCAGATAACACCACCACCTCAATCAGGTCCCTAACACCAGAACAGATATGATATTTTGTCTCCTCTCTGTCTCCACCACTCAATAATGTATTCTTTTTCCCCCCTACCTTATTACTTCTATTTCTTCCCTCTGTCTTTTTCTTTCTGCTTATTAAGAGTCTGGCTTAGCTGGCCAAGACTGCACACTTTGCATTAAGCTCACTACCAGAAAGGCTAAATGCAATTCCCTAAATAGCTAATGCTGAAACAAGATTGCAAGCTTTCCGAGTGGCTGAGAACAGCGTGTGCTGTGGCTGTGTTTTTTCCAGCAAAGAGCTTGTAAGACGGAAGCTGCATTTGCTAACTTTGTTGTTCTGTTCTTGCCCCTTATGTATGTCTGCTCTCTTGTTGTGTCTTCTGGGAAACAGGATTGGAGTTTAACAGCAATGACAGATTTCAGCTAACTTCTCTTTTTGTGACCAACTAAGAGACTGAATCAAACACGGTGTGTGGGGGGTATTTTTAAGAACTCTCCCCAACTAAAGGAATAACAAAAAGATGTTAAAATGAAAGCCTTAGTTAATACATTGCATTTCAAATGCTTTTACTGACTTTCCCATTTTTCCTCACTGTACCTTAATAAAAGGTAAAAAGATTTTAACAATGTGTTTGTCAAGCTACCAAGTAGGCTGAGGTCTCTGTATACCATAGCTGAAAATTCATTTAAAACTTTCTACTGGTGCTCAGTTATAGAATCAAGTTAACACCCATAACTCTTTGGTCCCAGGTATTCTTTCTAAGTAAGTATAACAGAACACCCGCTCTAGCCACACTTTTAGAGGCGACTTTTTGCTTTCACTCTCCCTGCAACTCTCTTCCCACAAGAGAGCTCATCATTGGAGATATTTATAATGAGGCACTTAGCACAAGAGAGTTCTTTCCCAGTTTGCCTATTTAACTAGTTTGAGACAGCAAATAAATTGAACTCTAGATCAGGCAAGCTACATTATTCTGACTAATCCCATTCATCCAAGGCCATGTCAAAACCCAAAATGCTGCATTGATCCCCACAGATCAACACAGCAGGATTGATTGAGTGACCAGTGTAGACCTGCTCAATTGATCCCAGAAGTGCTTTTGCGTCAATGCAATAACGCCACCCCCCAAAGTGGAGTAACGAAGACAGCGCGGTAAGTGAGAGAAACTAAATCGACGGGAGCTACGCATTCTCTGGCATGCAGATCACATATCACCTAGCGATTTACCCCGCAGTGTAGACTAGGCCCAAGTCTATTATTTCAATGACTGCCTTTCCCCCCGCCCCCTTAATTCACAGGCTTTTGACACTGGCCTTTAAGGTTCTCCACTCAGAAGAAGTCGGATAATGTGTCTTGATTTTTGTACCTGAATAAATACTTGGCAGTATTGGCACTTCTCTATGTTACTCTGTTCAATACAGTAGCAACAACTGGCACCTGGAACCTACAGAAGAGGTTGGAGCCCTACTGTGCACATGTAAAACAACCCTTGCCCTGAAGAGCTTAAAATCTAAACTAATAAGACAAAGAAGGTGTGAGAAAGGAAGCGTTACTCCCCCTATTTCACAGAATCCTTCCATGTTAGACAGGGAAACTAGGAGAAGTTAAGTGACTTGCCCAGTGTCACAATAAATCAGTGGAAGGACCAGCATGGGAATTCAGGAGGCCCTGCTCACATTCCAGAGACAGGCAAACTCAAAAATACAGACTGTCAGACATTATGGACAGAACGGAGCACCACCACCCCCCAGCTGACCTCTTGTACGTCTCATACAGTCTCTTCTCTTTCCCTTTATTATTAATTCATTTCCCTGTTCTATGTGAGGTCTTTGGAACAGTAAACACTGCTAGTAAATAGAGCTTATTTACCTTGCAAGTGAAAGACTCCTAATTCAGCGATGGTATTAAATGACTATAAATAACCATATTAAAAGGCAAACGATATATAGTTTAGTAAAGAAAGTGACTAGGTAAGTGGCAGGGTTCTAAGAGAACCAGTTTGCTCTGCCTGACTGCAACCCTAATAAAAAAATAAAACAAAAAACTTACATTGCAATGATCGAAGACAACCATGCATTGTGGCTCCTTGCTGATGGGAGATAAATAGGGGTCCACTTCAGGGGCAACCGTAACTGGCTCCAGTTGATCCCAGAAAGAGTATTTGCAGAACACAAAGTTGGAAAGATGCTGAGGCAATCCTGTGGCCTGAAGTATTTTAATCTATAGGAAGGAAAAAGCAGAGAAAAGAATGTTTTAATCAGCAAATAGTTTTACTTGCAACAGTCAAACAATCTAAAAGAAAGACGGTTTGTTAGAATGTCTTCTTGCTCAGCTCGGAGACTAAGAATTACTTAACAGTTATTTTGACACAAAAGTCTTGACAAAGACGACTTGTCTGTCTTGAATATTTGTAGATAAAATGTTTTGGCTGAACCAGCTGGAAGTCGCCAGTAGGTGTCACTGTACAACTAACTTTTGGGAGTAAAAAAGCAGGCTATGGGTTTTCTGAAAACTTCAAGCTAAATGGAAGGCTTTGTTCTACAAACATCCTGTCAAAATAATTCTTGCCCAACTTTCAGAATGCTAGGAAGAGCATAAAGTGAAAAGCCATGCCCAGCCAAGAACAGCCAAGAATGCCCAGTGGAACATTATCTTCAAATTCATATTCTGTTCTAAATGCAGTCCATTATTTTAAACAGGTTGTAGTATCTTGCAAGGCCCTTTCTATTAGTAGAATTAAGTTCAACTGAATTAGGATTCCCTAGATCAGTGGTTTTCAAACTTTTTTCATCAGGACCCAAATGAAAAAAATCATTTATGTCCAGAACCCAACAATTGTATCTTTCAGCAATGCGTACAGTCTTGCGGCGGCAGCAGCTGGGGGTGGGGGGACGACACCGCGTCTCAGTACTTGAGGGTCTGTGACCAGGCACTGGCTCCCGACCCATGGTTTGAAAAACCACTGCCCTAGATAACAGTTCCTTCCTACTTTACTCAACGATTAATTGGCATTTATCATGACATGGTAGTGGCCACCAGTGCCTTTCATTTCCACACAATCACCATATAGAGCCCTTGCAGAGCTCTGCCAGGTATCCACCATGCTTTCTTTCCCCTCCCAAACACACAACAGAATAGGTTCCTCCTTCCCATGTACACGTCAGAGAACAGGCTTATTAGACTCAAAATCTTTCTTTTTTAGATTAATTAAAGAATTATTTACTAGGAGAAGAACTACTCAGTTTGTTTTATTAGGGCTCCAAATAAGATGGATACATTGTATGGGGATAAATCTTGGTATTTTTATTTTCTTTTTTCATAAATGCCTCAGAGAGAAGAAAAAAATGCCATTTAGGACCAGCAGATCATATGATTCAGTCTTCTTGCATTATTTTTGCCATTCGGGAAATGAAACTCTTTGAAAGAAGACCAGATAGAGGTATTTCAGGGCCAATTATGAATCCTGGGACATTAAGCAAGCCCATGAAAAATACAACCAGCATATTAGATTGCACACACCGCTGAGCATTCATTGCAACTTGTTTTCTTTTGAATCTTGAAACACCAAGGTGCTTTCAAATAGACTGTATAAACTGAATAAAATTCACAAGCTAGGATAATGATAGCTTAACTGAACATAGGTGCTAGGTGTCAAAAGGAGATACCGTATCGTTTATCAATAACACAGAAACTAATGTACCGTGAACATTTAATCGTGTTTTTTTACACTTGGGTAATAACAGAAAGGAAGAAGTTGGCTCAGTATTTTAGGTGTGACAATAGCTTTTATGGAATGTGCCTAGAACTCACCATACAAACGACTTTGTTCTCCTGTACGTCATTCTCTCTTGAACAGTCTGTGCCGTCATCGCCGCCTACGATTCTCTCCTCAATTGCTTCACTCATTCGCACCACTTCGACGTGAAGACGACCTGATACCTAATGAAAAGAGGGGAGGAAAAGATTACTTGGTGCCACGCAACATGGCTTCTAACGTTTTCGGGTACGTATTCTAGTGGATGGCTATGTTCTGACATAACAAGTCTGTCATCATGGGATCTTTTCCTCCCTCTCCCTTCCCTTCTATCGTTTTGTCCCATTCACTTATCTTTTCCTCCCTCTCCCTTCCCTTCTATCCTTTTTGTCCCATTCACTTATCTTGTCTTAGACCAGAAGCTGTCTGGGGAAGGACAGTCTTCTACGAGTTTGTAGAGAAGCTCCCAAGTGAAACGTCAGTCCCAATTGGGACCTCTGGACATTACTATTAGCAAGGTATTACCTTGGCTGCACCCAGCTGCCTCCCCTTCATTTATGTCTGCTCTATCCAGCACTGGAACTTACACTGCCTCATGTCCATCATCATCAGGAGACTGCGGTTTGTAGCACGCAAGTGCATGATTAAGATGCCACATGGAGGAAGGAGACGGTAAAGGACTAGTCATTTGATCCTGAAATACCATGTGCCAGTGGCTGAGGAGCACCTTTCCCATTAATTATGAAAAGCCCTAATAAAATCCATTAAACAGCTAAAATGTATGATGTATAGGAATGACTGACCTCTCCCTTCTGATTGATGATAGGGACAGCATACTGTAGCTTCACATCACATAACAGGCACTCAAGAAAAACGTTGGCCACTCCAATGAGGCTGTGGTTTTCCTGCTCGTCATAAAATGGATCAGCTCGCTTGAAGTAAGACCTACTTACCTTGAGTCGAATAAAAAAAAAAAAACACCCCGTAAAAAGGAAGTTTGATATAATAGTGTCATTTTCACAGTACTGAATAACTGGCAAGGTTTGGTATGTTTTTGTTCTCTTCCTGTAGGGTATCTGACATAGGGAACAAGGAAAAATTGATCCGAATGGTCTGAACTACCATGGTAACTCTCAGGGCAGGTCTACGCTATCAATTTACAGAGATGTAGCTGCACCGTTGGAGCACTTCTGATGAAGACACTCTAAGCCAATGAGAACTGTCCCAATAGTTTAATAACTCCACCTCCCATGAGAAATGATAGCTATGTCGGTGAGAGAAGCTATAGTCGTTATACTGAAGTAATTTTATAGTATAGACCAGGATTCATAGTACAGTAAGCTTGGGCTCTATCCACAGCAAGGTTTCGTTAACCATTTTAAATTCACACCTTTCAAAAACTGACCAAGACTACAACTCTTGTTCTCTTAGCTCCTCTCACTGTATCCTAGTTCTTCCAGGCTTTATTGTCAAACCACAAGTGAAAAGAAATATGAAAGTGCTAAAAATATACCAGGTTAATGAAATATTGAAGAACCTTCAGCATCTCTGTGCAGTATAGAAAAGAGCAAGGTTTCAAGGTAAGCGGCATCTTTTCGCCAGCCCTTCCACCCCAATAGTTTCCAATTCTTTTTTTTAAATGTAACAGCCACTTCATTTTATCACCACTTTACTGGTCTCTTGCCCACATTCTTACTTACTGGGTTGTCCTCCTCGCAGGCCTTCCACTCTTGATAAAGATCCCTCATGTCTATCAGCCGGTTTTCCAATTTCTCCAGTGACCAGATCTGCTTGCCTTTCCCTTTCCTCCTCACCTGAATGGCAGGCTCGCTAAGAACTGACCCTCGCTGCAGAAACAAAGCAATTAGAGAACTTGAATAAAGAAGCTATACCGTGACAACTGGCACACAGTTGAATAGAAAATAACTTGGGAAAGTTTTGATTTAATGTACACATACACATATACTTTAAGCAGCCATACTTGGGATAGCAGAATCCAAGTTCACTTGTCATGTAGCATGCCGATCCACTAACTGCAGTACGTAATCTATCATTTAAATCAGCTTCTGTACCAGGTGAGAGGTAATGTAATGCTAATTTAAAAAAAAAAAAAGGCTCCAGAAGCAATTCCAGCAATTACAGGCTGCTATGCCTAACTTCGCTGTCACATCCATCCCATGGATGGCATAGTTCTCGTCCTTTACAGAAGGGCCGCAAGGATCAATACTTAAGCATTTCACAAACAGCCTCAACTATAAGAAACCATAAGCTCGTGTGATAAATAAATCTGTTAGTCTTTAAAAGTGCCACAGGACTGTTTGTTTTTCTGCAATAGACTAACACGGCTCCCCCTTTAGAACATAAGTTCAATGGTTGGGTATTACCATCTATGCTGTTCAAATTCATGTCGTTATTTAACCATTTCCTTCCTTTAATTTATTTAGTTATAACTTCTTAAGGCCAAATTGCAGTAAAATGTTTAACACAGAAATGTAGGGCAGGGAGGTACCTTGAGAAGTCATTAAGTCGAGACACTTGTGATGAGGACCAAGCAGGGCTGTTCAGTTATTAGATCTCCTTTTCCACCGCACAACTCATTTTGTGCCTTAGTCTTACTGATTTTGTCCCTACATCCTTGTACGATTCTTTTGTAATATATTACATTACTTATTCATTCTCTTACTACTGCTACATAATTAGACAGGGGTCGTGTAAAAATACAATTAGGAAGCCCAAAAAAGAATTCTAAAAATAAAGAGCCAAAGACTCAAAAAGGAACAGCAAAAACATTTCTAAGTACATCAGAAGCAGGAAATCTGCTAACCAGCCAGTGGGGCCACTGGATGATTAAGATGCTAAAGGAGCATTCAAAGACGATAAGGTTAATGCTTAAAAACTAAATCGATTCTTTGCATTGGTTTTCATGGCTGAGGGTGAGAGAGAGTTCCAAACCTGAACAATTTTTTTAGGTGATGAATCTGAGGAACTGTCCCAGACTGAGGTGGCAGTAAATGAGATATTGGAACAATCTAATAAATTCGATAGTAATAAGTCAACAGGCCCCTGCCCACCTGATTTCTGAATGAACTCCAATGTAAAATTGCCGATCCACTAACTGCAGTATGTAATCTATCATTTAAATCAGCTTCTGTACCAGGTGAGAAATAATGTAACGCTAATTTAAAAAAAAAAAAAGGCTCCAGAGGCAATCCCAGCAATTACAGGCTGCTATGCCTAACTTCTGTACCAAGCAAACTGATTTAAACCATACTACAGAACAGAATTATCGGACAAAAATACATTTGTTAAGTCTTTAAAGGTACCACAGGACTCCTTGTTAGTTTTTTATCAGACAAATAGATGAACGTGATTTGTTGGGAGAGAGTCAACATACTTTTTCTAAAGAGTAATCACGCGCCACCAATCTATTAGAATTATTTGAGGGGTCAAACAAATGTGCGGAAGGGGGATCCAGTGAACAAAGTGTACTTAGATTTTCAGAAAGCTTTGACAAGGTCTGTCACCAAAGGCTCTTAAGTAAATTAAGCTGTCATAGGATAAGAGGGAAGGTCCTCTCCTGGAGCATAACTGGTTAAAAGATAGGAAACAAGAAGTAGGACCATGTGATCATATTCAGAAGTAAATAGCGGTGTCCCACAAGGGTCACTACTGACACAGGTACTGTTCAATATATTCATAAATGATCTGGAAAAGGGATAAACAGTGACATTACAAAATCTGCAGATAATACAAAACTATTTAAGACAGTTAAGTCGAAAGCAGATTGAGGAGAGTTACAAAGGGGTCTCACAAAACGGGGGACTGGCCAACAATGGCAGATGAAATTCATTGTTGATATATGCAAAGTAATACATATTGGAAAACACAATCCCAGCTATACATATAAAATGATGGCATCTAATTTGGCTGTTACCCTTCAAGAAAAGGATCTTGAAGTCACTGAGGATAAATCTCTGAAAACATTCACTTAATGTGCAGTGGTAGTCAAAAAAGAAAAAAAAAGCTTACAGTGTTGGGAATCATTAGGAAAGGGATAGATAATAAGACAGAAAATATCGTATTACCTGTTTATAATTTTAATGGTATGTCCCTCTCTTGCATACCGCATGCAGATGATGTCACCCCAACTCAAAAAAGGTATATTGAAATTGGAAAAGGTACAGAAAAGGGCCACTAAAATGATTAG
Organism: Pelusios castaneus; assembly: GCA_007922175.1. Lineage (NCBI taxonomy): Eukaryota > Metazoa > Chordata > Testudines > Pelomedusidae > Pelusios > Pelusios castaneus. The sequence goes on from ML685822.1 coordinate 2,414,027, forward strand.
CAATTTGGGAAAGCTTCTATTTGTGGAGAAATTAATAAGCCAGGAACTTTTCAACCTGGAAAAGAGATGACTAAGAGGGACATGATAGAGACCTATAAAATCACGACTGGTGTGGAGAAAGTGATTAAAAAAAAAAAACAACCTAGAAAAGTTCATGGAAGACAGGTCTCTCAAAGGCTCTTAGCCAGGATGGGCAGGGCTTGCTGTTTGCCAGAGGCTGGGAATGGGCAATGGGATGGATCATTTGATGTTTACCTGTTCTGTTTGTTCTCTGTGAACCACTTGGCATTGGTCACTGTCAGAATACAGGATAGACAGACCAATGGTCTGATCCAGTACGTTCGAGGATCAGTTTATTCTTTTCTACTGTACTGTACATTGTTCACTCAGGGTCAAGTTAGTCTTCAAAGAACCTGGCTAAAGATTATGGCTTGTTGGCTGGGAAGCTGTCCTTTAAGCACGCTAAAAAAAGAAGAAATTTCTCAATAGCTAGCCTCTTATCGGTGTTGCTCTTTAGTGCATGCTCAGTGTGAAAGCTCTTCCACTACAAGCATTGGAGGAGTGGTTACATTTTCCCAGTACCGTGCAATACAAAGTCTAGCTGCAAACAATAAATGTTTCTTTTGTACTTTGAACTTCCATTGAAAGATTATGTTTATAGACAAAATAAATAAATCAATCTGTGTACATAAGCTCTAACGTGACTAATAGAAATTCCAAATCTAGGGGCAAACATATCCTTTTCGGCTGTCCTAAATTCTTAGGTCTGTACAAAATCAGTGAGAGATATCAGAGAGGAACAGCTGTCTAGTGATTAGGGTGCTAACCTGAGACATGGGACACCATGTTTCAATTTCCTTCTCTGACATACATTTCATATGTGACCTTGGACAAGTCACTTAGTCTCTCTGTTGCTCAGTTATCCATCTGCAAAATGGGGATAATAGCACTTCCCTACCTCCGGGGAAAGTTGTGATAAGTATGTTAAAGATTCTGAGTTGCTCATTTATTATGTCAAATTCCAAAGGGGTAGCCGTGTTAGTCTATTGTAGAAAGACAACAGAGTCCTGTGGCACTTTTAAAGACTAACAGATTCCAAAGATTTGTGATTTATGCCATCATGTGCCGGAAATGCTCCTCTGCCTTATATATTGGACAGACAGGACAGTCTCTGCGCCAAAGAATCAATGGACACAAATCTGACATCAGAAACTGCAATACTGCAAAACCTGTAGGGGAACACTTCAATCTCCCTGCTCACTCCCTTAACGACTTGTTAATAGCTGTGTTGACACAGATGCATAACAAATCACAGCTTCAAAGAGAGTCTGCAGAACTCGAACTTATATGCAAATTTGACTCAGTTGCCTTGGGGTTAAACAGGGACTATGGATTTTTCTCGCATTACATCAAGTGAATTGACCTCCCCCCTCCTCTATGTGCTGTTCCCCAGTGTTTTGAATCCTAACACCTACTTTGATTTGCTGTTACAGCCTGACCGGATGCTATGTCATACACTCCCCTGCATTTAATTTCCTCCCACTCTGTAACTTTCCTATCTTTAAAGCGTCTGACGAAGTGGGATTTTCTCCCACGAAAGCTCATGCGATTAATAAATCTGTTAGTCTTTAAAAGTGCCACAAGACTCTGTTGTCATTTATTATGGTGATGGAGGCCAGATAAGTACATGAGAGAGATATTATTTATCCTATACAGAATATTAGTGAAGCAGATATGAAATAGGAAAATCTGAAGCATCTAGAGATATAAATCAAAATTTTAATTTTACCTTTAGATTTCTTGTATTTTGTTGTCTTATGTGAAATGTAACGTCACAGTGAAGCCTTTTAATGAACAGTCACCAAAAGGAAATGCTATTTTTATGGCCATTATATCACAATGAAATGGGATTAACATAGAGGGACTCCCTTGGGACTGGAATATTACTAGTTGGATCAAATGACCATGATTGGCAGGCAAATTATGAGCACGTTTCATTGTTTTAAAAAATGTATCCTTTGTGTTTTTAGACTATGACATCATTGCTGTAGTAATTGATTTTAACTCATTATGAAATATTATGTTTTAGGCAAGATGGGATTTTACCATCAGGCAACAGGAGTGTGAATTCTGTTCTAGCTGAGACAACCTGCATCACACCACATTTTCCTAAACCGACATATTTCCATACTTCCACCTTAGCAGATCCAATAAACACGCGACATGCTCTTCCAACATCAGCATTCACAAGCGTGAACATGTTGATAAATTATCAGGATCATTAGAGCCGTCGGATCACAAATGTGAACTGCTCCATGGGGCAACCTCACTGAACAACGATTCCTCACCTTCCTGTTAGCATTAAGGCTTGAAGCTGGAATCTGAAGAGTGACTTTATACTCTGTCCTCTTATCCAATTCCTCTGCGATGAAACTGGCTTCTCGCACAAACAAATTGGCTTTAATAATTTGCTCTCTCAGCTTCCTCAGGCTGTGGTTCAACATTTCTTCTCTTTTAAGGGGGAGGGAGGGTGGGAAAAAAAAAAGAGGACAATGAAAAAAAAGCTTTAGTGAGGAAATGTCTACTTAGACTTGCAGAAGAACACAATTGACTTTGGAGTTGATCGCTGCCAGGCGGGTAGGCGTTCCGAGGAGTCAATATCCAAAGTAACCGACTTTAAAACAGAAAGATTAGCCAAATATTAACTTAGTCATTTTTGAAAAAAAGATATTTATATGAATGTAGTGACTACAAACATTGCCAACTTGCTTCCCCCTGTATCCACAGAACAGACAATACGTATGGGTGTTGTTCCAGACCTTTCCCAACCCAGATGTGGAAGAATTGCCTTAAGATGAAAAGGTAATTCCCAGCTTCATGATCCAGTCAATATTTGGCCTACTGCAATACAGAGAACTGTTCACAGGAACCTGTGCTGACACCAAATCTATTCTACATAAGCTACCAAAATATTATTAGATGGTCACAAATAATCTGGGCTGGATTTGAACCCGTGACCTAGATGTGAAATGCTTCATGCCTCATTACAAATACTTGTTATTTAAAAGAAATTTCTCTGGCAGGTTAACAGTGGATTATTGTTGTTTGTGGGTTTTTATTTTTTACACGATTACGGCATTCGGTATCATCTTCCTCATCCTCTCCTTTAGGCAAAGCATCACTTTCATCATAAGGCTGCTGTTACTGTTATGACAGGAAGCAGCAGTCCTGAGCGTCTTCGCTGGAATTTTCTAGAAAGGGGCATGAGGGTCCTTCTCATAGAACTCAAATGAATTACTCTATTAGAGAGCAACCAGTTTCCACAGTCTTGCAGGGATTGTGGGTCAATCCTCCCTTTATCTAGTGCTATTCCATTTCCTATCCTACGACTGTTCAGGATGGAGAGATGAACGTGAGTGGAAGAAAGGCAATGGCTGTAAGGATAGGTATTTAGCCCTTGATAGGAGTTGCTTCTATGGTTATTCCAAGATTGTCCACATTTGCTATAGTTTATACAGGAGTCTATAATCTCCTTCTCTTCCCTTAAAATTAGAATAGATGAACCACTTGAGAATACACAGCGGAGAGCATTTCTGCAGGACTAAGTAAGGTGACAAAAATAGGTCTTTTCCACATTTATTTTCTAGGATTTATTGGAACAAAATGAGTGGCCTGATAATTCTTACACTGATATTTCCTCTGGGTTAATGGTATCCCCACAACATTATTCCGTATCTGCAGGGCTCTTCTTGGGAGTCAAGGGTGTGTGTTGTAGTCAAACACATCTTAAATCTATAAGGCTATGTCTACACTTGTTCAAGTAAGTCGACTTAGCATGTCTACACTGTAAATTTAGGACGACTTAAAGTCGACCTTGCCAAATCAACTTAGAGCATCCACACTGGACGCCTAAGTCGACTTGTAGGGGCTAGGTGGACCTGGGAGTGGTGCATGGTAGGAAGGGGGGTACCTAAGAGGTGCCCCCCTTCCCTGGACACCCATTCCAAAGTGCCAGGGAGCTCAGCATCTTCCCCATTGTACCAGGGTACATGGGGGCTGAGCAGGACAGGGACAGGGGCAGGGTATAGGAGTGGGGTGGGTACGCCAGGCTCTGGCTGTGCCAGGCACCCTGGGAGGGAGGTCAGTGGGGGAGCCCTGGGGACCCTTTAAGTTGACTTAGGGCTAAGCCACGTCTACACTGGCTTAAGCCGACTTAATAAAGTCAATGTAAGAGGTAAGTCGACTTAAAACTGGGTCTTTTTAAGTCTACTTAAAATGTCCTTAAGTCGACTTAAGCAGCAGCTTAAGTCGACTTAAGGAAACTGTAGTGTAGACGCAGAATAAATTAAGTCGACTTAAGCCTGCTTAAATCGACTTAATTTACAAGTGTAGACGCACCCTAAGAGACTTCAGCCTGACCACTACCGTCTGAGAAATAGTGTATAGTCTCATCACCCACCTCTCTTCTGCCCACTGGCGTAAGCGTTGCTGAGCATTGGGTGAGTGGAAGGAGAACCGCTCCATGCTGCGTAAGGGCTGCTTCTCTGGAGACAGCCGCCTTCGCAACTGCTCTAGTTCGTGCTCGTACATTAATCTTTGCCGCTCTAGCGCGGATCGCTTCTCCTCTTCGTGCTGCTGTTCCAGGCTCTGCAAGATAGACTGCATCGGATCTAAACAAATGTTGAAAATAAAGAAGTGTCGGGACACCCACTGAGTGCAGATCTAACAGAGGGAAGCCGTGATCCAGTGAACAAGGAACTGAGATTAGGACTAAGGAGACCTGGATTCTATTCCTGGCTCTGACATGAATTTACCACATGATCTTGAACAAGTTACCATTTTTCTATGCCTCAGTCCCAATCTATAAAATAGGGATATTACAAGTTTTCCACTTGTATAAAGTCCTCAGATCAATGGATAAAGAGTAAAGGTTACAAATAATTATCAGAGATTAAGTATTGTATTTTGTCAAAGTATAAAAAGTCAAGTATTATTCTGTTTCATGGTTTAGTATTAAATACCAGAAAAGGGTAGACTAAGTGAGCTAATGGAAGTTTGAGATGGACAAGATCAGGGTGAATCAATTCCCCACCCCACATCTTTGCAAAGTGGGACACCCTTGGCAGCTATCTCAGGCTACTGAAACTAAAGAACTTGACTTCAGAGTCAATTGCAGGATCAAAGAGTATACAGTTCTGCCGAAACACTTCCATGCTAGATCATGATATCCCTAATATTCTAGTTCTGGGTCTCTCCCTCAACAGAAAGTGAGAATTCTAACAAGTTTTGTGTGTGTGTGGCTCCCCCCACCCCCTTCAAGAGCACAACTGATTAAGAGAAGTCATCCAAAAAGAAGTTTATCCAATAAGAAGCTATAAAAGAAAATGACTTCTGATTACAAGGTCCTCGGGATATAACCCCATTCCTTGTTTGTATTCTCAGCATGGCTGTTGTCTCTTACCACTGCCACCAAGTGCCTTCATGGTAACTTCCATCTGAGCATACTCATAGCTGAAGTTGGTTTCACTGGACCCTTCACTGGAATTGTCTCCATCTATATCTAGTTGCTCGACGCTGTTGCTGCACCTCATAGAGTTGTCTTGATCTTCATCTTCATGCTCTACTTTTTTTTTCTTTTTTGGCAAACTCAATCTTTTAAAAAAGAGGAAAAGGCAATGTTTACCAAATAATTTTTATCCCCTGCCCCTGCTGCTTTAGAGGATTCTTAAAATGAAAGTGAGTAGCCACAATCCATATATTTCCCTTTAAAAATTCTTCAGATATAGCCATTTATTCATTTGTTTTAAGTAACTGAAAACCAGATGGACACCTATCAATTCATAGATTCTAAAGCCAGAAGTCACCATTGGGATCACCTGGACCTACCTCCTTGTATAACACAAGCCAGGGAATTTACCCAAAATAATTCTAAGACTATATATTTTAGACAAATATCCAATCTTGATTTAAATATAGTCAGGGATAGAGAATTCAACACGATCCTTGGTAAACTGCTCCAATGATTGATTACTCTCATTGTTAAAATGTACACCTTATTTCCCATCTGAATCAATTTTCAACTTCTGGTCATTGGATCATGTTACACCTTTCTCCGCTAGACTGATGAGTCCATTCTTAAATATTTGCTCTCTGTGCACATACTTATAGATAGTAATCAAATCAATCCTTAGCCTTCTCTTTCTCAGCTAAATAGATTGAGTTCCTTGAATTTATAACTATTAGGCATGTTTTCTAATCCTTTAATTATTTTCACGTCTCACCTCTGAACCCTCCTCAATTTATCAATATCCTTCTTGAACTGTGGGCACCAGAAGTGAACACAAGACTCTAGCAGCAGCACCAACGCCACACATAGAAGTAAAAACCTCTCTACTCCTGAGTCTCCTCCTTGAGATTTCTCTGTTTATGCAACCCAGGATCATCTGATAATCAACTGGGCATCCCTGACAGCATTTAAATATACACACAATTTACAACGCCAACGATTTCACCAGTACCCCCACTCACTGACTAACAAATTGCCTGGTGACATTAAACTTATCCCTCTCCTCTTCTTTCATAATCTTCCCCCTTTTCAAAACGGAAGGAAATAATTAGGTTTTACAGCATGCCCTACAGGTAAACAGATTTGGATAATTTCAGAGACAGGCGGAGAGCGAGTTCCAAAGATGAGGAGCCCTTCATAGAGAATATCTGCCAGCTTCATCTCTTTCTTTAAACAGATTGGATAATTTCAGAGACAGGCGGAGAGTGAGTTCCAAAGATGAGGAGCCCTTCACGGAGAATATCTGCCAGCTTCATCTCTTTCTTTAAACAGAAGGGATCCATTTTGAGGGTCTCCAGCGACCAGAGCTGCAACAGTAGGACAGAGCATGGTGGTCCTTCAGGTAGGTATGTTCCAAGTTACTTAAGAACTTATAAATCAAGGTCAAGCACTTTAAACTCCATTCTGAAACCAAGAGGCAGACACTGCAGACCTGCATAAAACGCTCAGGATGAGAGATACTGTCGACCAAGGATGCGTCAGAATTCTATACCAATTTCGGCTTTAGGAAAAATGTAAACTGTAGCCCCAAGTAGAGTGCACCGTAGTAATCTAACCTGGGGGTGACTGAGGTGCTAACGACAGGATGATCCATATCGAAATGGGCCATAACTTCTCAGAAATACATACATTAAAACAGCCCCTCAACACATTACAACCAAGCCAAGGCTATGAACAGCTGCCCTGACACTGACTATTCAAAAACATCCTCAAGACAGCATCGCCTCTGCAAACCCATAGAATGGTCAGCATATAGTCCACGTGCATCTGGAGATGCCTATCATTATTCTTTGTGCTTACGCTAATGTAAAACTGGCTCAAGACCTTTTATACCTGAAGAAGTGGTTGTTTCCCCATAGTATTCTGTCTCCATGATGTAGCTGCGTAGGACCCACAACAGCAGAACCATTTACAAATGTTCTGTGAGGAAAAGAAGAAGAGAAGCTAATGCAAATACATGATGATAGGGGTTATTTTTTTGGGTGGTGGTGGGGGGAGGGAAATAGTTTGTTTCATTCTCACAGTTAGTTTGGAAAGGGAAACAGGCTCAGTGATTTCAAACTAATATGCAAGCACTTCTCCTGAAACTTGGCACTGTTTCACCAATCCCTGAACTGACAAACTCTTGTTTAAGCTTCGTAAGATTTAGTATTTTGAACATAGACTGTACTTGAGGAGCATTACTGAAGACTAATCTATTGGGTCTAAAAAAGTGTGTGGCTTTGAATATAGCCTATTGAAAGCACACACAGCTATTTTTACACTAGTAAATGTAGGAAGAATAAAACAAGGAGTCCTGTGGCACTTTTAAAGACTAACAAATGTATTTATCACATAAGCTATTGTCAAAGCATCTGACAAAGTAGGATTTTCTCCCACGAAAGCTCATGAGATAAATAAATTTCTTAGTCTTTAAAGGTACCACAGGACTCCTTGTTTGTTTGGCTCACCTAGACCAAAGATGCCGACCCCTTTGGAACATAGGAAGAATAAATACACACCATTTAAAAAGGAACATTGGTAAACGTGGATCTACACAAGGTTTATTGGAGACATCATCACCTCCGTTTTATGGCTTAATTGGCAAAAACTATCTTTTAAACTGTTTATTTCTAAAACAGACCAAGATCCTGGGCCTGCACATAGAAATCTTTTATAAAGTACAGGACTTACATGCCCACTGGGTGTTCATCACAAATCTATATGAAAATTAAGCTTTGTTAGCGATCCTGAGGGTGTATGGCATTTTATGGCTGTTGGAATATACTTTCCAAGTATTGTTACTTAACCAGATGGAGCAAGTGTTTCAATAAAATTTCCCATAAGAACAATGCTCATAAAAGACCTTGACACACACGGTTAAATTTAGACAAGTGCAAATAAATTAGCACGTTTGCTGAAACTACCATTTACTTTTGTAACCTCATTAAGAAAAAAGACACACACACACACCAGATATTCAGGGATTGTTTGAAATCTAATCCAAAAAGACACAGAACTTTAAAAGCCAGAGTACTGTGGATAAAGACTGAGATGCATTGGCAGAGCTGTTCGGTGGGAGCACAGCAGGCCAATTACTAAAACCTAAACAGACCCAAGTACCATTTTACCTTGAGATTAAGTGAAAAAGCTTATTTAGAAATCTTTGTGCATCATTCACCCCAATGTATTTAGTAAAATTAAAGTTACAAAATATTGTAAAATCAGTTCCTTAACATTACCTAGTATTTTTCTGGGGTGTGAGCATAACCTGCCCTTCTGAGGTTATTTCTATAATACAATGCTCAGGAAGAATTCCCATTCCACATAACTGGATATCTTGCGAGTCATCTGACCCTATTAACGTGTGCTCCTGTGGAAGATTCAAATTCAAATGTTAGCAACAGATAGCAGAAATTCCCTTCTGGTTATTCTGTAATGCGTGCACACCTCACACACTTACATCCTACTTTTGGGATATGCCCCATCCCTTTATTATTGAAATTCTGAAAGCTACTCAGTAAATCTTTTAAAACGGGGAAGGAGACTTTACAACTAGAAACAATCAGAGAATTGGAATCTAGCTGATTTATAAGCCACATTAATAATAAAACATTTTAGATTGAATTAGACCTTCAAATCAAAGAGTGAAAAAAAATCCCACGCTCTGGAATCCTTTAGAGATTGAGGAGTGGCCTCCTGTGTTATGTCTATGCCACACCTCACCATGAGTGTCAGTGAAAAGCTCAGGCAGAGAAGAGACAGTGGTGAAAGTCTTCAGCGTAGGAGAAGATAAAAGGTTAAAATAGAAAAGGCAAGGAGAAACGGTCAGACTAAGGCCTACTAAACCAAACCGAAAGAGTAGGCCTGAGTTGGATAACTAGCTAAGTTGACAAGAGTCAGACCAAGGCAGTCTGACATTCCAGAAATTGGCAAGAAGCTCGCTGCAGATGCAGGAAGGACCTTGAAGGCATGAGGTGTTCACTCAGCATAGCGCTAAGGAAGAGATGCTGTGAACTGTTCTTGAACTTTCCAGCACCAGGATATACGTAGTTGCAGAATGACACCTTGATGGATGGATTAAGAATGCGCGGATTTATCAAATTGTTCGGTGGCATTAAAAAAAGGGGTACGTGGACCAATCAAGGTCAAGTCAGACCCCAAAGAGGGCCGAGCCAGCAGGTCCGAGCAGGGTATAAAAGTAGGAGCCCCGGATGCTGGAGTTTGTGCAGCCAAGCGGGTGATGGAGAGTTCTGCCATTAGCTGAGCTGTTTTGTTGCGCTGAGAACACGAATGGTGCCAGCAGATTTGTTGACATAGATCGCTTGCCATTGTGCTATGTTGCAATAAAGCTTAGCCCGGCACCTTCATTTTTACAAAGATTTGTGGTTGTGTTGGTTTTTTTGACTGTGAGCGTTGCTTTAGTTTACTTTTTGCACACAGGGTATGCCTAGGCTTAAGGTTAATGAGCTAACTAAGTTCTTATTAAAAACCTAAGCCAAAGGTAACCCAAAGCATTAACCAAAGGAGCATCTTGGCTTAGGATCACCAGGCTAACTCAGTTCTGGCTCAACATCCAAGCCAGGCTCTAGATCAGTGGGCTAAGAGAGTCCCCACTTAGAAATCGGAGCCAGGGGTAACCCTGAAAGGACACACATACAGAGACTCATGCACGCAGCCAAACGGACACCCATGCCGGACGCAGAACAAACCCAGAGATGAGAATACCTCTAGCCCGGGATACCACATTCAGTAGCTCCCCACTGCTGGAGCTTTTCAGTGAGGTAAGAAAAGGCTCTGGCAGGGGAGAGGGAGCCAGGAAAGGATCAGCCTTTCCCAGATGCCATCCCCTTGCTGGAGACTTTGCCTGCTGCAGAGAAAGGTTCTAGCCGCAGAAGAATATGCCAGAGTCTTTCCTCAGTGCCTCCCTCTAGCCAGAGCCCTTCCCTGCTGGGGGAGTAATTTCCAGCAAAGGAGAAAGGCTTCAGCAGCAGGGAAACTAATAAAAGAAGTGCAGACAGGGAGGAATGGCTTGGCTGAGTAGAGAGCATGTAGCGTATGTACCCTTTACCCTTCAGATGTCTCTTTTCTTGCCTAAGCCATGCCTCATCAGCTACGATGCTATTTATAGCCACGCTGGGGCAGCTACATGGGTGTGTATTCTACAATGCATGCTTCTTCTGCCAGCATACACATACCCTCAGTGGAAAGCAGTGAGTGGTAAGAGGCTAACAAGGGGCTACTCGTTAAGAATTGATAATTGTAGCCTGCAGGACGCTTATAATACACTGCAAGTTGTGCAGAGCCTCCATCAACCAGCTCTCGCAGAGCTCAGATGGCTCAGCACAAAAGAGGTTGAAGATGACTGCTGGATTGGCAAAAGGGAGTTACCCTGAGATGAGGTGAATCCGAACTCTGATCATCTCCAGGAAATGCTGCAAAATCCTTCCTCTCTGAAGAGGCCTTTTCCCCATAAAAATGGCACAAATTTGAAACTGCCCTTTACTCAGAAATTTGCAGCCATCCAAAAGGAGAGTGTGAAACAAATCAATCCAAAATCAAACAAAAAAATTAAAATCTAAAACACTGACAAACTAGTCCGAGCTGAGATTTTTACCCCCAAATGCGAGCAGGCGACCAGGATATGGTTACTAAAGTTGATTTTTATTAAATACTTCAGTTATAAGAAGAAAAACACAAACTCTAAAGTAGATTGTTCTGGGTCTGTCTGAAAGGATAATGCAAGAACACTAAGTATTTTTACTAGTTTCCCCATCCTATAGCTCAGAAAAACGAGTGCATTTTGCATATGGTGGAGGTCATCCTTCTGAATATGCTTTGTCATTAATGTATTCTTGCCATGTATTCACATTAAGCAACAAAGAAATCACCACTCCCTCAATAGCTGTCACAGCTGAGGCTGACTTAGCAGTCTGACTCAGACTCCAGACACCTACACAGATGATGACCAGAAATGCTCTGGCTCCTCTCCAAAAATCTTGAAGCAGCTCTTTTGTTGTTTATCAATGGTTATAAGGGGAAGTGATGAATAATGGTTTTTATTCTTGCTTTAATTCTTTGGCTAGTCGTTTGCTCTGTGATATATGACGGCTGATCTAAAAGGAAGATAACATATCTCCTAAGAGAGGCAGCACAACACCATTTCAGTCCAAATGCTGATTATGTGGCTCTCTCAAGGATAAATTACTGTACTCCAATTCAGTGGGAGGGAAATCATTAACAAACAACAGTGTAAGGACTCTGACACTTGTGTAGTAGAAAGTGAGAAGCTGATACAAGGCCTGAGCAAAAGTGTCAGGCAAAACCTGGTGTTAGAAAGCAAAGTTAGGCAAGTTCACAGTAAGTGTCAAGAACAGAGCTGGTATTGCAAAAACACATGTTTCTAATGAAGTGCTAGGCACAGAAGACTCAGCAGATTCCTGAAAACTGGTACCAGAACATCCCGATACCAGGAATGATACAAGCTTATTCCGCAAAGATAATCAGGACGCAGTGACCTCCTCTCTAAGGCCAGGGTGAAAACATGATGGAGACACAAAATAATAGAAATGATTTGATCAGACCATTCTGTCCTAGGTAAAGCGTGGTATCTTACCACATCAGAGGGTGGCAACTTACATCAGAAGGGCAATATGCAACTTGTTTGTATTAGTATATAAAAGAGGGTCTCACAAGAAGGGTCTTTGTCTGGCTGAAAAAGGAACAGAAAGTCCTTCTGTTTATTGAGCCAGTCCACTGACAGAGGCATGTATTAAATGTAGCTGTAGTAAGTACAGGGTGTCTTTTACTGTGCTTTATTGGCCATAAATGTGGCCTGATGCCGTCGTTACTGAAACAGATCTCTGGTCTTACTGGGTAATCCAATCGTGGTTTCCTGTATCGGCTATCTGTGCAGAGCTGGGACAGCATATGTGCTGGGAGGACACAAGCAGCCAACAACTGACAACAATTTAGACTTCACATTAAACGTGCTGCTCAACTCTGAACGTGATTTAAAACTGCAGCATAGAGTCCACTTGTCACCCCGCCTCCAAAACAAACTTGCTCAATTGACAAGAAAAATGCCAGCCTAGAATCCAAGAATTAAGCTGGATTCATTCTTTTATACCCATCACCAATAATATGAAATTCTACAATCAGCAGTTGCACGTCAACAGACTAGATGAGCTGAAACAGAACTCAGCTCTCTCCCTCAAAGCCATATCGATTCTGCAGTGGTAACAGAAGTAAAAACTCATTTTAGAATTGAGTAGCTACAACTATGAACAGACATGGAGAAGCAAACTGATTTAGTGCATGCCCCCATTTTTGCATGATCACTTTTCTGAGTCAAACCACATTTAATTAGCTGTAAAGGCATGGAAGACTCAGCAAGCAGATTCTTGTACAGCTAATTTAGCTCTCTCCCCATATACATTTCAACAGTGTTAAATGATCCACTTAAACACGCTGATGAAACCAGGTGTAATTTCACCTTTAAGTAGTAGACCAGAAGTTCATTGAGAGCAGGATCAGCATTCAAATTAACCAAGAAGCACTTGTTATCCCCAACTTTGATTCCAGAAGACTGAAGGGATATGCCAAGACTTTCCAGCTGTTTTTGCCGCTCCTGTAAGAGAAAACTCCAAAATATTAATGATTAAGATGCATAACACCCTAAGAAAAACCTATATGACAGCACACATTCCTACCTGATAAGAAATCAAACCAAAATTATAGGCAGCAATTTACCCAAAATATCTATTACTAAGAGCCTGGATATTAAAAGCCCTGTTGCTATCACGGTTAAACGGGGAATGCGGGAACCTGTCATTTCAAAAGGACTCTTGCCAAATCAAGGAAGAGCACTGCATGCTGGAACCCTATATTCTCTAGCGAAAGATGTGTGCCATTGTAAGGATCACACTGTAGATCTTCATGGGCTTCTCTATAACCTCCCTGAAACAGGGAAACAGCAACAAAAACCATCTCTACAGACCTTTGTTTCCCATTTTTAGTTGAGGCAACAAATTAAGCTAAACCCTTGCCAAGTCATATTCTGTGTTCATCTTGTCCCCTAGAAACACAGAACACCAAAATAAATAAATAAAATCCAAAATTCTACTGTTTAAGTAATGTAGGCATCATTTCCTGCTAAATGAGAACAGTAGCATTGAAGATGGTATATTTTCATCAATTGTCTTATCAGAGCTCAACAACAAAGCAGTGCTGTATTAAAGTATATGTCTACTACATGAAAATGTTTAAAGTTTTTCTCTCAACACACTACTCTTCACCCAAACATGTTTTACTCTGTTGTGAACAAATTCCAAAGGGGTAGCCGTGTTAGTCTATTGTAGAAAGACAACAGAGTCCTGTGGCACTTTTAAAGACTAACAGATTTATTTATCGCATGAGCTTTCGTGGGAGAAAATCCCTCTTCGTCAGACGCTTTCA
>ML685822.1:2433028-2468146 GCA_007922175.1 Pelusios castaneus
CTTATTTAGCTTTCCTGAGGTTTACCTTCAAGCCCAGACAAAAGATCCAATAAGTGTCTTCACCGTATTGCAGCAGCATGAAGTAGAATACACACAGGAGCCCTGATCAGCTAAGTACTTTGTACCTCTGCTTTAGTAAGCTGTTCTCGGAGCTTCTCCACCTCCTCTCGGAGTTCTCGGATGATGCGGGCATTGGGGTCTTCATTCACCACGGCATGGTTAACTATGTTCTTGGCCCGGTCTGCATATCTCAGTGTGGAAAGGGTCTCATCATAGTTGTCTGCTGCTGGGCTGACGGTGGCCACCATGGCAGTCTTGCTGTTACCACCCAGGCTGTCCTATAAGAGGGCAAAGGGAACAAAATTAACGCAGGGTTCTTTGGTTTTTTTAAAAAGCACTGAAGACTAAAGAAGGCTTTGGGCTACCCAGGGGTCTGGCAATGAAAGTGTCTTTCACCCCAAGTCCAAATCCAGTTCATGTAGGTCGTAACCAAAAGCTGTTTGCACCTGAAAACTATTGGGTGGCCTATGTAAATTGGGTTGGTGGCCTTCTTAGGGTCTTTTATTACTCCCCCTCTCTCTGATATCTTAGTGCCTCCTCCAGGAAAGGAAGCCTCTTGTGAAGGTTCTGTCTTCTGCAATCATGACCCTGCCTCATTGGTAGAGAGTTTCAACGTTAATGGAGAAAGAAGCAAGACAGACCAGGAGACAAACACAGACTCACAGGGGATTCTCAAAAGTCAGGCCAGCTACACAGGATTGTGGCATGGAGGCTAAACCACTTTTTTGTCCCTGACCAGGGGTGAGAGAAAGTTGTACTGTTGTTACCTATGCTGTATTTTCTGTGAGACACACAGGACTAACTTGATAGCTCTGTAGACTAATTTCCGGGTATCAGTGGCCCACACTCACCTCAGCACATATGGCTTTTCTTGTTTTAGCAAGCTCCGTCCACCGCTCCACACTATCAACTAGTCTGGCAAACTTTCACCAATGCTGATTATAGTTTTTTCAAAAGTAATTCTAGCAACCTCCCATCAATAACTGCATGGCAGGGGTGACTGCCTGAGATATTTAAGACAGACACCTGGGACCACACCCAATCTATATTTTGTAGATTAGATTCAGTAGCTGTTTCCATAAACTAACTCTGGTAGAGGTGCCCTATGGCAGGAAGCCTGTTGCAGTGGCAAAAATGGCTATCGCTCCACTTATGGGAGAAATCCTCGGAGACAAATGCAGCCAGCTCTAAAGGAGGCATAGCCAATATGAGCAAGCGTTGCCATTTCAGCAGCTTTGAAAACTGTTCTACTAGCCTTCAAACAGCTTCCTACCATTGGCAGCACTCCAGAGAAGCAAGGAAGCGGCAGCATTCCACATAGGCATTAATATTTGAGCCAATGGAGATGCTACTACAGGTAGAGGATGATGTAATTTACCGTATCCATTCTGGTGTCGGCTGTCCTGACCTTAGCTCTGTGTTCTAGTTAAACTCATGAGTGGAGTGTCCTCCTCTAAGAAGCACTTATCTATGAGCCCGCATAGGATTCAGAAGCAGCCAGCTATAACAGGTTTGCCACACGACTCTCACCAGCAAGAAAACAGCGTATTACTGGGCATCATTTCAATTGGCAAAATAGAGCCCAGGCTAATAATAAACAGTTGTTCAATATAGAAGGGTTTATAAAAATAGCAAACAAAATATTTTCTCTACAAGGTAATTAGCTTGAGGCTATCTGTTAAGAAAAGAGGACAGACCAAAGACATTGCACTTGACCAATTTGTCATACATACAAAGTTTTAGTTGTCTGGGTTTTTTAATATAGCAAAGTTTAGACTAAATTTGCAACACACAGAATGGAATCTAAACTGTTTCACGCACAACATGAACAGAGCTTCCAAAGAGGAAAAAAATACCATAACAGAAAAATTTAGGCATTCCTCAAAACGTAGACACAGCTTTAAAAAGCACCATAAAAATAATTCCACCTAGGAGATACAGTTATTGGAGTTATCTCTGAGCAACAGGGAAAAAAATCTTTTAATGCAGTAGTTCATCTATTCCATAGTGTGACATATTGACTTTTTACACATTGAGACGACTCCTCTGTTACCCTACAACATGGGAAGGGCTGGGTAGTCTTGATCCTCTAATTGAAAACCTCTTCCTTTGGGTAAATGTAACCAGCATGACACATGCACCGCACCACATCACATCAATTTATGGGCCAGCTACTAAATGAATTGCTTTTGAGGATTCAGTGGCCATTTTGCTCATTTTAATCAAGGCTTTCCTCCAGCATAAAACAGATATTAGATATGACTAAGACCAGTTTTTTTTGTTTGTTTTTTTTAAATTAAGCCTATGTTAGGATTTTAATGTGGCTGAACGTGAATAGAACAAATGAAAGGAGCTGTTGTTAACACAAGTGTGTTTGTTTCTGAGTTGCAGTGCATACTGCTAGCCATTGTCATCTTCATTACAATGTACTGGGCAGGTGCTAAACATGAATCTCAATCTACTTGCTGGCTTATGTTTAGAAAAGGATCAAATAACTAATTCCAACATGGAAAATCCTCTGAAAAGACTTTCATCTCTGCTCCTCAGACTCTGTTACACCTACATAGGTCTCACTACTACAGTAATCTGAAACAAAGTGAGCCACATGTTTACAACAAGCAGAGAGGCACGGTATACTTCTTTCAACAAACTTTAAGACGGTGAATATAAAGCAGGGCTCTATTTTTGTGTAGATAAGTATTATCTGTGGCAGTATTGGGAAAAGGGGATTTACTATAGTCTAAGAAAAAACCGATCACTTCTGCAATTTTATTGAGGCTTTTCTACAATTGCACCAACATAGTATGTGATGTTTAATCTCTTAGTATCTACAGGGTAAACAAATTTTCCAGTGTTAACTATTTCAAGACAAAAGAGTCTTGTAGCACTTTTAAAGACTAACAGATTTATTAATCGCATGAGCTTTCCTGGTGGGATTTTCTCCCACGAAAGCTCATGCGATTAATAAATCTGTTAGTCTTTAAAAGTGCCACAAGACTCTTTTGCCTTTCTACAATAGACTAACACGGCTACCCCTTTGGAAATTTATTTCAAGACAGTATTGTAAGAAGGTTTGTTAAAGGTCACCCCTGGGAAAACCAAGATAAATAATGCTAAGGGGCTACATAAATTGACCTTTTATTTCATTGCTGTATCCAGCCCAAGAGGCAATGAGCTGCACTGAAGTTTAACTGTTTGTTTTTTGTTTTCTCCAAATTTCACTGAAGATGGGGAACATTTTCCCCCACTCTGTAAATTCGCCATCTTCAAAGCATCTGACAAAGCGGGATTTTCTCCCGTGAAAGCTCATGCGTTAAATAAATTTGTTGGTCTTTAAAAGTGCCACAGGACTCCTTGTTTGTTTCTCTGACCTAGACTAACACGGCTCACCCTTTGGAACAGGATTCCTTGTTTGTTTTTCTGAGCTAGACTAACACAGCTCCCCATTTGGAATATGTATAAAAGGAGGCAGCAGGAGCAACAAAAATTCATTTAGATATCAATGAGCTTCAGCTAAAGTCTTCCTAGATCCAGGTTCTTTCTGCAACAGTAAACTTCAACTCAAACTAATCTGCAGCAAAGAAACTGACTAACGGCTTGCTTCACATGAGCACGTGACTATAACCTCCTTTGACTTGGTTCACAGAGTGCAACTGGAATACACATTGCGATGACACCCCTGCTGAGTTGAAGCAAAAGACTAATCATCTTATCCAAAATCTCTGACCTTAACCATATCCGCCATGACATTGTGTAAACTTAGGTCACATAAGGAGATGGCCTACATTAAATCAGCCCCAGGGTTCTTACTGTAGCTGTTAGTGAGTAGACTCAAAAAGCTAGACTGAAATATCTATTAGACCATTTTAAAAACTATGCCCTGTGCTTTTGGCCATCCCCTGTGAGGGAGAGGTAGGAAGTACCCTGTGGAGATACTAATGTCTAATACCCTTCTAACGCTTCAAAGATGAGGTTGCTTCATGTAAAACTAGGGTTAGATAATGGAATAATTGTATTTCATGCACTACAAAGGAAAGCTTCTCTCTCTCATCTTGCCTCCCTCCAGCTGTCGTTGGCGATCCCTCAAGTTGAGGATGATCTCTTTCACAGGTTTCATTTTATATGGATCCTTTGATAACTAAGGAGTCTGATCCTTGAGCTGCAGAAATATTGGCAGGTGATATTAGAAGGCAAGGTCACAATTACTGCATAACAGTTCTCTGTCCTTTCTTTTCTGGCATTTTTCTGCTACCAGGGGACCAGTGAGAGGTGATATTCCTTAGAAATGGCCATTCCTTCTTTGACAAGTCTTTTCCAGCTAGCCCCGTCCCAGTGTGTGTCAACGCCACATCTCTTGATGTTTCCTTGCAGGTATCTTGGAAGCATTTCTTTTGGCCTCTCATTTTCTTTCTCCTTTACTGAGTTGGCAGCAACTGTTTTGATAGGCATGCATCAGGCATATGCGCGCCATGCCCACTCCACCTCAGCTGGTGCTAGATAATCAGGGCCTCAACACCAAAGACCGTGGCTTCTGTGAGGACACTGACGTTAATGTAGAGAACATCCCACTTTATGGTGAGGATCTTCCACAAAGTGCTGGACCTCCAGGTTCTTCAGATGTTTCTGTAGTTCACCCAAAGTCTCACAGCCATAGAAGAGAGTTGGAATTATCACTGCTTTATAAATTAAAAGTCTAGTGTGCGTTCTGATGTCATGGTTGAACACCCGGCGGGACTGGCACAATGGATTCTGTGCAGAATCTCAACAATTACGTTTGCCTTCTCTGAGAGACAGCTGCCAGCGGAGGCAAAGTGTTCTACATTTTCCAGTTCCTCCCCCGCACCCACTCCAAAGATGTAAGGAGTTTACTTACTTTAAGTAACCATGTGAGCACAGAATCACGATATGGAACAAATTTGTTCTTGTTCTTGCCAGCAGCCTGATCTGCTAGAGCAGAAATAACCAGCCCAAGAGTTGTGAGGGACCTGCATGGAGAAAGTGATAAGAGCATGAACAAATGAAGAGATCTATAATTCAAAAAAGCTTTTTGAATGTGCCGGACTCCCAAATAAAATGCTTGCTTACCTGTTCCGTAACTACTGTTCTTTGAAATGTATTACAACTGCCCATTCCACATTCAGTGTGTGTGTCGCCTGAGGACAATGGTTGGAAATTTTCCCCTCAGCAATACCCATCAAGGCAGCTCGAGCATGGTCCTGAGCTGCCAAGCACCAGTGTGTGAAGGTACAAATGGCATAGCTGCTCCCAACCATCCTCAGTTCATTCATGACGGAAAAACTGTCATGTAGGAGGCATAGGAGGGTGGGTTATAAAATGGACATGTGCATCACAGCTCTAAGAACAACAGTTACAGAACAGGTCAGTAACCGTTCTTTTTCTTTGAGTGTTTGCACTTGTGTTTCACTCTTGATGGCGCACAAGCCATAAAAGCAGAAGGTGGAGTGGAGTCTATTTAAACAAGGAATGACGGACAATTCATCCAAATCTGGCACCACGGTGCCAACTTACAAATGTCTAGTGCCTCGTCTACACTTGCTGCCATTTTCTGCAGCAGTCCAAGGGAAATACACAAGCTACGTAAAAATAACTTGCGTATCTCCCTTTGACGCCCTAACACTCACTTACCTCCCTGTCTCCACTTCAGTGAGCTGAAGGGAGATGCCATCCCTTCGACTCAGAGCTACTTTTCTTGAGAGAGTGGAGTTACTAAGTCAAACGCAAGATCGACCGCTCAATCGAATCTGGAAGATTGAACTGATGGTGGTAAATTTGCCACTGTATAGTCTTAGCCTAGGACAGAAGCTTTAGCCAGAAAGGCCAGAAGCTAATTGTAACCTTGTTGAATGTGCTGTCGCTCTGCTTGGTGGAATAACATTTGCTAAATCTTAGTGCAAATGAGCACAGGAGGCTATTAAAGGTGATATCCTCTCAAAAGAATCAGGGAACTCTTCTTCTTGTCTGCTACTGCCATGAAGAGCTGGCAAGACAAAACGGACATGCTTGAACCTGTTGAGGCAGAACAGCAACAATCTCCTGACATCCTAAGTACGCAACCTTTCCTCATCTTTGTACGAGTATGGCATCAGGGGAAAAAAAAAATAAGGTAGGTAAATTCAGTTGATTGATATAGAAGTTACATATCACTTTCAAGACAAACTTTGGGTGATGACACAAGTGAACTTCATCTTTAAAGAAAACCGTGTAAGAAGAGTCTCCATTTCACCTACCCTCCCGGTAGAAGTGATAGACATAAAAAATGCTACCTTCATTGAAAGATGGGTATGAAGCAGGTAGCTAGCAGTTCAAAAGGAGGCCCCATAAGCTTTGACAATACCAGATATAAAACAATAGGAAAACAGCATCTTGTACCTGAGGATATCACTTTTCCATACCTTTCAAAAAATCTTACTGACATTTTATTAGAGAAGACAGAGAGGTTACAACCTAAGGGTGCGAGGTGGACCTTAACAGAACTAATTGCCAAACCTGCCTCTTTCAGATACAACATATAGTCCAAGATGTGCTAGATCAAAGAACCAATTGGTGAAACTCCAGACTATTGAGACCAGACAGAGAAACGCTTCCACTTAGACAAAGCAAAGAGATCTAGTAGATGGTTTACTAGTATTCCACAGCACATTCTGAGCCTCTTTTGAACAAGACTCCTCCCTCGGATCTAACCATGGAGCACCCCAGCCATCAGCCTGTAAGTTTGGGAGGAACAGTTGTCCATGATCCTCAGAAAACAGATCTTGGTCCAATGGATGGGAATCAGAGCTATTACGGAAAGAGACAGGACACTGGTGAACCAGCGCTGCTGAGACCATTGTGGGACAATAAGAATGACTCCAATGTGGTCCTGTTTGATTTTTAGAAGCACTCTGTGAAGAAGGAGAATTGGTGGGAGAGCATACAGGAGCTTGCTCATCCAGGACAACAGGAAAGCATCTGTGAGGGAACCCACGTTGTGACCCTGTAGAGCAGCATCCCCCTTTGAGTCAGAATTTTTGGTTTGGTTTGGTTTGAGTCAGAATTTAGGGTGGGAGAAGATATGTACAATTGTCTCTGGGGATAGAGCCAGTGCTGGGAATGGAGGCTGCTTAGAGCAGAAATTGGCGCAGTCATTGTGGATGTTGATGCTGACCCACAGGCTGGTTGGCCCACTGAAGTGCATCAGGAGGTGAAAGTCGCACTCCCTCTCTAGTTCTGCTGCTGCGCAGCCCATCATCTCTCCTCCCCAACCCCCAAATGTTCCTCTGTGCCCTCACCAGAGGGTGCAACATCACAGTTTTAAAGCAGTTCCCTCTGCCTTAGGGAACGAAACTGGTGGCACTTCCTCTTGTGTCCTGTTGTAAATAGGCGTACCCTGGAAGTCCTGCAGAGCTGGAAGAGGAATCTGGCAACATCTAGACAGAGGGAACATTCATGATGACTCAAAAGACCTGAACAGGTGGACTGCAAATTCATTCTGTACTCCTGGAAAGTTAGAGGCTTTGATTTGAATCGCCAATGCAAAATCCCTTAGATTAAATGCATTTTGGCAGAGCAGAGATGAGTGGGCCCCTCCACGTACGCTGAAGTAGAACATTACCGCTGTGTTGTCTGAGAGAACGAACAGGCTTCCTTCCCTTGACAAGGAAAGCCTGACACACCAGCTGGACACTTATCTGCAGAACAAGGTCCTTTCCTGACCATAACACTTGCCTTGAAGGCAGTCTAGGGCAGACACATCACTTACTAGTGTTAGAGGTAAGAAGAAACAGAGGGGTTCTGGGGTGGTCTTGCCCTTTGTATCCATTTGCAGTGTTGTATGGCATTATAGGATATTCAAGTTGGCCTGATGGGTATCGCTTAGGTAAAAATTTCCATCAATTGTGCTCGTGCACACCAAGAGTGGAATGCATGTGCAATCACCCAAAAAAGAACAGAAGCCTTCCAATCACTGTCATTTAAGGGGTTTAAATATTAATTCTGTGAAGTTGAGATAAAGTTATCTAATCAGTACCTATAGCTCCCACGTAGCAAACATGTAAAGCAATAACAGCCCTTGCCCACCCAACACTCACATCCAACAAATATAAGAAAGGTTTATGGTTTCTATCTAGACCCCAGTTTGTACACATCAGTTTCTCTTAATTCTTAATCCCTGTTCTGAAGATGTGCAAATGCCAGAAATAAGGCAAGTACCTGCCTTTCCAAAAATGAGTTAGGACCAAAAAAAAATGTTAGCTAGCGGCATTTCCTCTAACATTCTCTTCCAACACAGGTTATGTTGCTTAGCAATGTATCAATTTTCTTCGTGAGAAATTCACAAAATAAGTTCTCGGCTTTTATAACTGTTCTTGCAACATGATTACATATCCAACTGTTGCAGGGAACATAAGTACATCGTAAAACACATCTTAAATACTTAAATCAATGGTTCCCAACCTTTTTGCCTCGAGGGCCACAAGTATAATTTTTACAGCCACCGGTCTATTAAATTAAAATTAAATTAAAATGCAATTAATTAAATTTCTATTAAATTTCAATTAAAGTTAAGCCATTAATTTAAATTTAATCACTTACATTTAAATTAAATACATGTTTTTAATTAAAAATGTAACATTTAAAAACATATATTTAGTGAAACATTTATTTGATGTTTATTATATCTTCACTAAACATACATAACTGTTTCACTAAACATTTAATCAAGTAAAACATTTATTTAAAATTTAAAAACATGTATTTAGTGAAAAGCCGGACCTGGCTCCCAGACAGTGGCAAGGGAGCGTGGGCCAATTGAAAAACCCTGCGGGCCAAAGCGTTTGGAACCCCGTCTTCAAATGTTCACAGATGACTGAAGAGAAATAATACTCAAATATAAAACAACCTCAGAAAAAGCCTGAATTGGTTACAGCGAGTGCACTGCAGAAAGCTTATTGACTAATCCGTGAATTACAAGTTTTGTGTGGCTTTGCTTTATTGCCTGGTAGAACAAAACAGCAGTCAGAAAAATTACTAGTAGCCTTACTTGTTAATGTTGCTTCCTTCCTTCAGCCTGTCACCTGCAGCTCCAGTCTTAGTTGCCCTTTCGCTGCCCGCTAAGTCCACCAGACTCAGTTTGCCCACTTTCTCACCCGATGTCTGAGGAGCAAGAGAAGAGGTTAAATGGTTTTACTCACTCACACGCCCAGTTAAGTTTCACAGTTTGCCATGTTTTCAATTAAGAATGCAGGGTGAATCCCTCACTTGGGGCCTTTTGGCCATCAGATTTTAAAATAAATATTGCAACAAGTATTGAACACTTAAACAGACCACTTCAAATAAAAAATAATCCTTTTATTACTTTAGTTGCTCCCTCCAAAGTGGTAGTGTAGGACATACCAGGAAGTCCAAGACCCCTAGCTAGACAACAAAGCAAATACCAGAAAGGAAGAACACAGCCAGTATCAGAAAGGGATAAGGTAAGATGAGTGAAAGAGGAAAGAACGCATGTAAAGGACCATGACACTCTATCTAAATGGCTAGCTCACTACAAAAAAGTAATTTCCCCTCTTTAATCATTCTCACCTTATAATCAACTGTTGTGAAAGATGACATCCACGCTGTTTGAATTGACCTCTTTCACACTGGTCCACCACATAATAATGAGACTCGTCCTTCTTTGCATGTGTATATACACCTAACAAACTCAGTTTCCACTACATGCATTTGAGGAAGTAGGTTATAGCCCACAAAAGCTTATGCTCAAATAAATGTGTTTGTCTGTAAGGTGCCACCGGACTCCGCGTTCATTGATGTCTTAGTTTTCTCATCTTCAAAAGGGTGACAGTTACTTGCCAAAGCCACAGTGGGAGTCAGAGGCTCCTGAATTCCAATCTCAGGCCTGGCGTACATGTACAATACAGGATCACTTAGCTAATGGCTACACCATTCATGGGGTGTGAAAAATTCACACCTCTGACAGATCCAGATAGGCTAACCCAGTGGTTCCCAACCTGTGTTCCAGGGGCCAAAAGTGGACCTCGAGGGCTTTCAAAGTGGCCCTCGGCTCCCCTCCTGCTGGCTGCAGAACGGAGTCACTGCCTAAGGACCCAGGCAAAGTGTGTTTCCACCAAGCTAAAAGTCAGTGCAGGCTCCTTGCTGCAGCCAAAGGGATAGGAGATTAGTGCTCCCCTCCCCTGACTGCAGCGGGGAGCACAGCAAGGGCTCTGCCTAGGTTTACAGATGCTGGGGTCCTTGGAGCCAGGGAGAGGAGAACACTGATCTTTCATCCTCCTGGCTGTAGAACCATTGCCTTGGGATCCAGACAGAGTGCACAGATCTGCAGGATGTGTGATTTCCCTGCTGCAGCCAGAGAGAAGGGACATCACTGAGCAAGGAGACAAAGTTATTTTGAAGGTGGGGGAGGCCTGCTGGCAGAGGCTGGTGGCCTGTCAGGGTTGTAAAAATGATATCTGTGGCCCTCAAGCCAAAAAGGGTGGAAACCACTGAGCTAACCTAACTCCCACTATTTGACAATCTAATTTTTCCATCTACCTAACTATTGCCTCTTGTGGTGGTGGATTTACTACAGAGACGTAAATAACCCACCACCGTGGCAAGTGTATACGCTACAGAAGCGTAGCTAGACTCGTCGCTTGCCGCTGTAGTGCTTTGTAGCCTAGAGACTCCTTGAATTTTGACCCTGATTCCTGGCCCTATGCTCAGATTGCATCACTCTTAAAAGAATGAACAAAGCAGGAAGTATGTTATAAGTTCACATTTTATGAAGGGCAGAGCTTTAGACTCAGACTCTAAGGCCGGAAGGGACCAACCAGTATGATCATCCAGTCTGACCTCCTGCACACTGCAGACCATAAAACCTCACCCACCCACTCCTGCAATAAATACAAAAATTCTAAGATGGCAAGAAAGGTTTCCCATATCCCTTCCAAAGTCCTTCTGACTAAAGAAGGAAATTCAAGCTGGATAAAAAATGGTTCAACTCTCATCATATTAAAGACTTTTACTCAAAAGAAGTTTTATCATAAATTCTTACTACTCTTGCTAGTTATATCTGGGCCAAAAATCAATTTTTGAAAAACACTCAAATTAGGATTTGGATTTCTCTTGAATTAATAGGTACCATAAGCTTTTTCTGTAGTATTTAAATGCTAAAAGTACCTGTGTCTCATTGAAAAATATTAGTGGAACTGATTTTTTTTTTCCAGTGGGACACAGATACTTTAGAACATTTTACTTTGTCTCAAAGCAAGTTGCACTTCCATCTCATAGTCCTGAAGATGGCAGAAGCTAAAGCCAGGCCAGAAGCCCATTGATCCAGATATCCATCTAGTTGCATAGTAAGCAGGGTGGTCACTGGAGGAGAAACAAAACACATTTCTGGGGCCCAGCCTGAAACGGTGCATTAAAGAAAACTGAAATGCAAAGAAGCAACAGAAAAACTAGAGAACAATGAAAAGCACAGCATTATAGGGAGCGTGTTATAGCAAAGAGAGTGATCAAAGGACTGGGGCGGGGGAGGGACGAGAATTAGGAGAGAAATACAGCATGTTGAGTGGGGAAAGAGAACGTGAGGAAATGGTTAGACAATGAGGAAAAATTAGGAAATGGAGAAAAAGAGTTGAAGAGCACACTGCATCCATCAGCTATTCAGATGAATACCCCATCTTTGTGCTTAATATTCAGTTGAATATGAGACAGAGAAAATCTTACAAAGCTATGTGATGATGGGAACTAACACTTCATATTTCAGAACCTCTATTTGATCCAGCAGTGGAGTCGCAATACTGAATCTGTGACATATTTCCATAACAAACTGAACAAATACATCCAGAACCAAAATTTCACCGAAGGAACCAGACAAAAGCTGTGGAGCTGAGAGGAACAAAGCCTTCATCCAAAACCCAAAAGAGCTTAATCAACAAAAAATACAGAATGTGACTGGTGTTTTTTGTTGGCCATTTTTTTTTAAAAAATCTTCCTTATTTAACCAATAACCATGGGGGCTGAAACAGAGCACCAGCAGAAAAGATTTATTTCCTGCCTTGTATATATCAGTCACAGACCCTTCACATTCCCATGTCTGAGGGGTAGGGTGGTGTGGATGTTAGGGAGTGGGATGAAATCAAAGAATAAAACTAATTTAAGCTTAATGATATATGCCAGTTTTACATTCAGTATAATCAATGATACTAGATGTTCAATTTCCACAGAATCGTAGAGTCTCAGAACCATGGGGTTAGAAGGGACCACAAAGTTCATTTAATCTAAGCCCCCACCAAGATGCAGGACTTGTTATGTCTAAACCATCCATGGCAGATGGCTAACCAGCCTCTTCCTGAAAACCTACCATGAAGGAGCTTCAATGACTTCCCTAGGAGTTTGTTTCATTGTCCTACTGTTCTTAAAGTTAGGACCTTTTTCCTGAGATTTAACCTGAATCAGCTGTGCTATAGTTTGAACCCACTGCCTCTTGTCCTGCTCTCTGTGGCAAGAGTACATTTTTTCTTTAACCATTTTATGGCAGCCTTTCAAGTGTTTGAAGGCCTCTATCATGTCTTCCCTTAATCTTCTCGTTTCCAGTTCCTTCCTTTGCTCGTATGGTTTGTTTTCCATCTTTGTTGCTCACCTCTACATCCTTTCTACAGATTGGTGACCAAAAATGAGCACAGTATTCCAGCTGGGGCCACATCTGCACTGAGCAGTGTGGTACTATCACCTCCTCTGATCTGCATGCCATGCCTCTGTTAATTCAACCCAAAACTGCATTTGCTTTTTTGCAACACCATCATGTGGAGGTTGGGATCCACCACAATTCCCAGATCCTTCGCAGCAGGGCTGCTGTCAAGCCGGTTATCCCCCCATCTATATTTGTGCATAAAGAAGAAAAACCGTAAGTATACCACCTTACCTTTTCTTCGATGAATTTCATTTTGCCTTCTATAACCCCATTTTCCAAATTTATCAAGATACCTTTGAATTTTAGGTCTATGCTCCATAGTGTTTGCAACCCCTGCCCCCCAGTTTGGTTCACTTGCATATTTCATCAGTATGAGCTTTATTCCTACATCCATGTTAAACAACTCTGGATTTAGAACAGATTTTACTGGGTTCTGTAAGAAATCAAAGGTAGGAAACAAAGCACTAATATTGAGGCTTGACATTCAAATGGGGCGGGGTTATAGAAAGAGAAAAGGAAAGATGGCCATGGGGAGTTACATAAAACAAGAGAGAGATATGGAGACTTCTACATGGGATCTGGGGTCTATTTAAATGTACAGATACTAAAGCTGACAAGGGCTTTTAATCCAAAAATCAGTTTCACGCTGCTTTTCTCATATTTTACTGACTACTGGGGACTAATAAGATAAAAGGAGTTATGTGGCTTTGGATTGACTACCAGATCATTTTTAGCTTTGCCTTTAGAAGACTGACTAAACTGGTTTAAGTTTTCTTTTAGAAGTTCTCTTAAATTTTTGTATTTTCAAGTTTAATGTGTTATGCTGTCCCCAATAGTTTGCAGAGGTTTAATAAAATTAAACAGAAAAGTAAATGTGTTTCTCATAAAAAAAACAAAATTAAAAGAAGGAAGGTACTCTTTGCTGAGAAGGTGGAATCTGTATAACACCTTCAGCAAACATACTTTTGGAAATACTCCATGAAAAAGTCACAACGTGAAATCTTCATACATGCACAAAGGTTTCTTCACCCTGAAGTCTATCATCACAAAATATCTCTACCCATTTTGTGAATTTTGTATTTTCTATTGAAGGATAAAGCCAGTTTTGTGTTCAAACATTTTTCCAATACTCCAGTTTCCCATGCCCACACACTATTGTTATTTGTATACTGTAGTGCTTAGGAGCCCCAGTGATGGAACAGGACCCCAGTGTGCTAGGTGCTGTACAAACAAAGAGCAAAACAAAAGTCCCTGCCCGAAAGACGTTACAATCTAAATATAAGAGCAGAGGAACAGATGCCTAGTAAAAGAAAACAGACACTATTGGTCGGCACAATAGGTAGTGGTTTCAAGACAACAGCAGCCTGTCCGTTGTCAAGGTTTTTATAGGCATAATGGCAGAGGAGTGTTTTAAGGAGAGAGCTGGAAGATACTTTCCATGTAGCCCCCAAATCTATATTACACAGTCTTGTTTTAAAATAAATATTTTAATGCTTCAGATATTCAGATTAAGGAATCCTCATTACATCTGATGCAGCTTTGGGTATGCCTCTTTATATCAATGCATTTCAAAAGCCGGATTTCAATCTCACTTGTCCATCAGAAAAACCTTGCCTCGTTATATATGTATCCTGTTGAAACAGCTGACAAAAGCCATGATTAGAATCTGTGCATTGTATTCTGCACCCAAGATTGGAATCTCTGCCTGCAAAGGTATCACCTGCTGTTACTTACCCCTGATTGTACATCGTACAGCGTGTGTGTGAGGATGATCTTGAAGACTGCGTGTGACCTACTGCTCTCTTCATTCATGTTGGTGGCAGCCACTGTTCGCGATTTATTACCCTCGGACATCAAAGACTCTATGTCCTAAATAAAATTGTAAGCCTTTAATTGTATGCCCTGGGCACCAGCTACAAACACACTGCTTTAATAAACAGTAAAAAATAATTTTATTAAAGGTATCAGACAAGTTTCTCCTTGGGTTTCATTTTTTTAGTCTCTAAAGACAAAATCCTAGTATTGTGCTATTTTAAGCCATAAACCATCACTAAGCCTAATTCAATTTAAACAATATCACTATATGTACATTATCCATTCACTTGATTTGGCTCATGGGGGGGATTCCACATTCTTTTTCATTGACTGGCTGCCTGCACAAAACAGTGGATTCCTGCAATAAAGTAAAATGGCATTTCATTTGTGAAATACTGCAGCATTTTAGCTCATTCAGTAGTTAGAGCTTTTCATTAACGAGTATTATAATTTGAGCCTAGAACCTCAGGTTTTATAAAGAACAGCAAAACAATCAACAGAACAAGTTACGAGGTTTCTTTCCTGTCCAAGAGCTTGGGAAGTCCTAGAATGTCATAATTCAACATCAGTGGCTTCAGAGAAATTTTGAGACACAGGAGCTGCAAATTGTACACTGGTCTTACAAAACGATCACAAACTTACTTCCTCAGACACAAAATCTATTCAGCCAACCTTTAGCAGCATGAGAGTGGGGAAGGAAAAAAAACAGACTAGAACACAACCGTTTCTTGCCATAGGTGCATGGAATTGTGCAAGACTGTATAAGATGGCTTCAAAGCGTCTGACGAAGTGGGATTTTCTCCCACGAAAGCTCATGTGATAAATAAATGTGTTAGTCTTTAAAAGTGCCACCGGACTCCTTGTTTGTTTTGCTGAACTAGACTAACACGGCTCCCCCTTTGGAACTTGTATATGGAAAATGTGCATGAAATAATTTTTGCTTAGAGACTCAGGAGTTTTGGACTTTCATCTTGTATTTACTAGCTTTTCCAACAGTATGCCAAATAGCTTCATGAAGTCAAATTCCAAAGGGGGAGCTGTGTTCGTCTATTGTAGAAAGACAACAGAGTCCTGTGGCACTTTTAAAGACTAACACATTTATTTATTGCATGAGCTTTCGTGGGAGAAAATCCCACTTCATCAGACGCTTTGAAGATGGGAAAGTTACAGAATGGGAGGAAATTAAATGCAGGGGAGTGTGTGACATAGCATCAGGTCAGGCTGTAACAGCAAATCAAAATAGGTGTTAGGATTCAAAACACTGGGGAACAGCACATAGAGGAGGGGGAGGTCAAATCACTTGTTGTAATGCGAGAAAAATCCATAGTCCCTGTTTAACCCCAAGACAACTGAGTCAAATTTGCATATAAGTTCGAGTTCTGCAGACTCTCTTTGAAGCTGTGATTTGTTATTCATCTGTTTCAACACAGCTATTAACAAGTCGTCAAGGGAGTGAGCAGGGAGATTGAAGTGTTCCCCTACAGGTTTTGCAGTGTTGCAATTTCTGATGTCAGATTTGTGTCCATTGATTCTTTGGCGCAGAGACTGTCCTGTCTGTCCAATATATAAGGCAGAGGGGCATTTCCGGCACATGATGGCATAAACCACATTGGTGGATGAGCAGGTGAACGAGCCCTTAATGGAGTAGGTGGCTTGATTAGGCCATACAGTTACTACATGATCATCAATAATACTATTCATTTATTTAGTGTGTTCCATCCAATCTTAAGTGCTTTACCACTACCGACAAGTTACTCCTATCAACACCTTTTCCCCCATTTAACATTTGAGGAAATGGAGGCACAGAGAGATTAAATGATCTGACCAAGACCATACAGCAAATCAGTGACAGAGGAGGGAAATTAAATCACTCCTCTTGACTCAAAGTCCTGTGTTTAGCCACTGGACAAAACTTCCTTCACCAGCAGAGCCAACATTCACCTTAAGGCTGGAAGAGAGAGGTTTTTAGCAAAAATGGATTATTTGAAAATTGCTATGCCTTAGAGCACATAGCTGGATATCTGGTTTTTACTTTCTCCCTTTCTTCTGAGCCTGTTACAGAGTCAAATTGGTTTTGTTTGTCTAGCCTAGGTCAGTGGTTCTCAGCCTTTTGCAGGTTGCGACATACTTGGCCGTGTGTCACAACCATACAGGACACACCAGCTCACTCTCCTCAGGCTGAATCCAGCTATCTCCTCTGCTCTCTGTGACAAAGTTGGCGCTGTGTGCCAACACAGTAATGTGACCTGACACAGTAGTTGAGAAATGCTGGCCTGAGTTACCATGACTCTGAGTTTGGTTTCTGCAAAGAAGAATTACTAACCCCAGATTTACAAGTCTTCTGTTTCCTTTTTTCCATGTTACATGGTAAAAGCAGTACTTACATGCTCATAACTTTCACAAAAGATTTCTTTAAGCATATCCTCTCTTAATCCCTTAATTAAGATAATATAAAAATAACCTCACTATTATAAACAATCACGGGAGCAGCAAAGGTAAGAATTACTAATTTCAAGATCTAGTCCATCCCTAAAATTATCCCTTACCTTATAGCTAGCGACAGCCAGTTTAGAAAGTCCATCTACATATGGACCAAAGACGTTGTGCTCTCTAACTTTTAATGATTGACGGCTTCTGTTTATTTAAAAAAAAGAAAAAATTGTATTTATAAAAGTGTAGTCAGCTAAGTATAATAAGGCTTTCAGCAAAATCACATTTTTCATCAACTTACTGTTCAAATCAATAGACAAGAGGATGAGACCTTCCAGCTACCATTCAAAACAGGAAGCAAAAGTTATAGTGCGCTGAACAAAACCCCACCTGTCTATACAGACATGGTTGGCGTTTCTCTGACTCTCAGTTCATGAAAATTTCAGTAGGAGGGTAAGTGTTTGGCCGACACTGGGCTTTTAAATAATAATAAAGCTGCTATTTGTGGGCCGTCCAGAGCAGTGGTTTGAAAACCACAGGTTGGATCACAGACCTTCAGGTACTGGGTCGTGGCGCCCCCTGCTGCCGTAACCAAAAGACTGGAATGCGTTGCTGAAAGATGTAATTGTTGGGTCGTGGACATAAACGATTTTTTTCAACCGGGTCCCGAGGAAGAAAGTTTGAAAACCACTGGTCTAGGGGATGGTTAGGAAGATGACTTTCCCATAACAGGGATATGTCTTGTACCCTGCTAGGCTGCCTGAGAGGAAGTCCATTAGGACAAGGTGGGCAAACAGCCTTAGTTCATAGAAAGGGCATGTTACATTGTCCGTGGTCAAACATACTCTATATATGTGCTGCTTACCCTTTGGGGTCAAGGAGATCTCGAACTTTTTCATTGTAAATCTCCATATAGGACACTTCTACTTTGAAACTCTGTTCTTCGTTTTCCTCTTTCTGTGCTCTTTCAAAGAGACTACTGCAGAGTCTAGGGATTAATCCAGGCTGGTCAGCTGTACCCATCATAGTGTAAGATTTTCCAGACCCTGTACATTTGAAACTAATGTTAGTACTTTTACAGCAACTGGGGGGTTTGGGGTAGCAGAGACAAGGAGGAAATAAAGAGCAAAGAATGGTTTGGAACTTTTCATTGAATAGTCCTTACATACAGAAAATGTGTGTTTAAAGGAACCAAGACACTAATTGATTAAAGGACAGAGTAAAAAGGGCAATCTACTTATTAATCAAGTTGAAAAGAAAAAGCCAAGCTGCTTAAATTGATTTAAATGTACTTAGAGAACTGCAGCCTTATCATGGACATCAATTTAATGCCTACCTGAGTTTCATACCTGCACAGTGCATGTACGCCAATTAAACAAAGCAAGCCATCTTTGTTTATCACATTAAAAAGTGATGAGCAATGAGTACCTAAATGCACAGTCTGGGACTTCCATTACAGATTATTACAGACACAAAGAAGTCAAGGACAGGCATGATCTAAGGACATTCAGGAGACACTTCTCTACAGTGTGGGGAAGCAGGGTAACAAGACAGCAGAAATTAGCAATGCCTTCTCATCTCAGACATCTAACAAGTATTAAAAACAAACATAACACCCTCCCCCACACACCTTATCTACGCTGGTCTATTGAAAAAAACTTTGCAATGTCAATGCCAGCAAAGAAGTATTATTTCAGTCACAAGATATGTTTCTCATCCACAGCACTTTCTACACTCTGCAACGACTCACCAGTCTGCCCATAGGCAAAGATACATGCGTTGTAGCCATCAAAGGCATTCTGAAGAATATTTTCTCCAAGGCACTTGAAAACAACATCTTGACCTAAAAATAAAACAAACGCTGAAATTTGCTATTTTCGTCCTCTGGACAGAAGCAAGGTGAAGTATTACCCAGACCACCTCTGACAGATGTTTGTCTAACTTGTTAAAAAAACTCCAATGATGGAGATTCCACAACCACCTTGGGTAGCTCATTCCAGTCCTTAACTGCCCTTAGACTTCAGAAGTTTTTCCTAAAATCTTTCTTGCTGCAAATTTAAGCTCATTACTTCTTCTCCTGCTCTCAGTGATTAAGAACATATCACCCTGTTCTTTATAACAGCCTTTTAAGTCCTTGAAGACTGTTATGCTCCCCACCTCAGTTTTTCTCCTCCAGACTAAACAAGCCACTTCTTTCCATCTTTCTTTGTAGGTCATTTTTTCTAGACCTTTAATCATTTTGTTGCTCTACTATAGGCTTCCTCCGTTTTCTCCACATCGTTCTGAAATGTGGTGCCCAGAACGGGACACAAAGCTCCAACTGAGGCCTTGTCAGTGCTGAGTAGAGTGGAAGAATTACTTCTTGCGTCTTTCTTACAATGCTCCTGCTAATACACTCCAGAACGGTGTTAAGTTTTTTGTAACAGTGTTACACTGATGACTAATATTTAATTTATGATCCACTGCGACTTCCAGATCCTTTTCTGCAGTCCTCCTTCCTAGGCCGTCTTTTTCCATTTTGTATTTGCGCAACTGATTCTTACTTTGTTAGAGTAGTACTTTGAATTTGGTCCTTATTGAGTTTCATCCTATTCGTTTCAGACTATTTCTCCAGTTTGTCAAGATTCACTTTGAATTCTAATCTTGTCCTCCAACATATTTGCAATCCCTCCCATATTGGTGCTGTCTGCAAACTTTTTAAGTGTACCTTTATGCCGTTATTCAAATCATTTATGAAGATATTGAATAAAACCGGACCCAGGAGAGATCTCTGTGAGTCCCCACTTGATATGCCTGTCCAGCTTTTCTATGAACCCACTGATGATTACTTAAGTATAGTTTTCCAATCAGTTGAGCACTCACCGTTATTAGGTTCATCTCTGCTAAATGACTTAGTTTGTTTCTGAGAAGGTAGTGTGACAGTGACACCGTATCAAAAGCTTTACTAAAGTCGAGATATATCACATCTACTACTTCCCCCCATCCAGAAGTCTTGTTACCCTGCCAAAGCATGTGTCATTCTGATAACTATGCACCAAATAAGCAGATGAAAAGAGACTTTAAATCATTCATCAAATATTCAGAACTCTTCTCTCAAAAAGTTCCCCTCTCCCTGAAAGTTTTCTTAAATTCAATGACTAAAGTAGTCCATGAACTTAGTTATACTGCTATAAATGTAAGGCCCACTCTTAAGTCTTACATACACAAAATTCCAAGTGAAGTTAATAGGAATTTTGCCTGATTGTGGACAGTAGAATGAGGCTATGTTTTCTCTGAACTAAGGTTTGAAAACATGTAATATTTTCAAAAACATGTAAGAGTTTGTCTTTATGTGCAACACTGATTTGTAGAATCAGGGCCGATGTTTTAGTGTACAACACCCAATCCTGCTCCCATGGAGTCAATAAAACTCACACTAATTTCAGTACAAGTAAGACTGGACTCTCGAAATCACTGCAACCCAAACAACTAAAGACTTAGGCTCCAATTCTGTAAGGTACTGCAGTGAAATTACTCATGTGTTACTGAACTGACCTGGGAGTGGAGAACTTTACCACAAAGGTGAACTTGGCATTGGTTCTCAAATTATGTGCACAAATAGGAAGAGACATGTTTTAAGTAATATATCTGGATTAAGTATTTTAATAGAGATATCTGTATGAATCAAAATAGCAAATTAATACATTCATAACTTACCCACAGTATATATAGACTGCAAAGCATGTTTATTAACTACCACTACTCTAAACATTTGACTGGAAAGAAGAAAAGATTAAGGTAGACGTTTTAAGGTTTTGCTTTCTCTCTTAACAATGAGCTATCACACTGAAAAGATTTTCCATGCTACATAGTCTTTGCCGTTTACCAAATACACGATTATAATTAGCTATTTTGTTCTTCATAGCCGTAATATAAACAGAATGACATCACACAGCGACAGTATAAATTACCTGCATATTTTTCTTTTACAGATTCATCCATAGACCAGAAACAGTGGTCGTAAGCAAACACCTGTAGTAAAACAAACCAACGGGACATCTTATAAAATCTAAAGTCAAATCAAACCATAAAAGGGATCCTTATTTTGTTAGCGATATAGAAGGTTAGCTGATATAGATTCATAGATTTACGGTTAGAAAAGAGAATTATGATCATCTAGTCTGATCTCCTGCACAATATAGGCCACAGAACCTCACTCACCTGCTCCTGCAATAGACCCCTACCCTAAGACTGAGTTACTGAGGTCCTCAAATCATGATTTGAAGACTTCAAGATACAGAGAATCCATCATCAAGTGACCCGTACCCCATGTTGCAGAAAAGGGCAAAAAAAAACCCAAAACAAAACAGGGAAGATTCCTTCCCAACCCCAACAGTGGCAATCATCTGAGCATATGGACAAGAGTCACCGGCCAGACACCCAAGAAAGAATGATCTGGAGTAACTCAGAACCCACCACATCTAACATCCCATCACAGGCCACTTGGCATATTTACCACTAGTAGCCAAAGGTCAACTAATTGCCAAACTAGGCTGTCCCATCATACCATCCCCTCCAGAAACTTATCAACCTCAGTCTTGAAGCCAGCTAGGTTTTTGTCTCCACTTCTTCCCTTGGAAGGTTGTTCCAGAACTTCACTCCTCCAATGGTTAGAAACCTCGTCTAATTTCAAGTCTGAACTTCCTGCTGGTCAGCTCACATCCATTCGTTCTTGTGTCCACACTGGTGGTGAACTTAAATAATTCCTTTCCCTCCCTTGTATTTATCTCTCTGATGTTTTTAAAGAGAGCAATCGTATCTTCATCTCAGCCTTCTTTTGGTTAGGCTACACAAGCCAAGCTCTTTGAGTCTCTTCTCAGGTTTTCCATTCCCTGGCTCATCCTAGTATCCCTTTTCTGCATCTGTTCCAGTTTGAATTCATCTTTATTAAACATGCGAGACCAGAACTAAACAAGTATTCTAGATGAGGTCTCAACAGCGCCTTGTATAACAGTACTAACATCTCCCTTTCTCTACTAGAAATACTTCATCTGATCTACCCCTAGAACCCCATTAACTTTTTTCATGGCCATATCATATGGGCAGCTCATAGTCATCTTGTGATCAACCAATATACCCAGGTCCTTCTCCTCCTCGGTCACTTCCAATTGATGCTCCCCAACTTACAGGAAAAATTCTTGTTATTAGTCCCTATATGACCTTGAATTTTTCACCATTAAATTTCATCGTATTTCTATTACTTCAGTTTACAATTATTAGCACATTCACACTTTTTGTGTCAAGGTCAAATTAAGCCAAAATTGTTCCAAATAAGATTGGTCCCTGCAGAACTCCACTAATAACCTACCTCCAGCCTGACAGTTCATCTTTCAGTACAACTCCATTGCAGTCTCCCCTTTAACCAGTTCCTTATCCACCTTCAATTTTCACATTAATCCTCATCTTTTACAATTTCACTAAAATTTCCCCATGTGGAACCATAACAAATACCTTACTGAAATCTAGGTAAATTAGATCCACTGCATTCCCTTTGTATAAAAAAAGCTGTTATCTCGAAGAAGGTCAGGTTGGTCTGACATGATCTATCTTTTGTAAAGCCATATTGTATTTTGTTCCAATAAACTGTTAACCTCAATGCCCTTAACTATTTTCTCTCTGAAATTTTTTTCCAAGACCTTGCATAATACTATTGAGGTCAAACATATATGCCTCTGCTGTCATTGCAATTATACTACCTCCAGTCCCCAAAAAACACCACCTTTATTTGCTTTCTATTTTTCTGCTTAATAAAATTCAAGCTAATTTACTTTACTGTAATTTTATATAATTTATTTTACCATTCCTTTTTACCAGTTGTTTAAAAACAGTGCTAATAAAACAAAATTTAAAGGTGGAGAGAGGAGATAAGAGGCATCTGCATACAAAATGCAAAAAACTGAAGGGACCATAAGTCAGCAGCAATGAGTTTGCTCCAGTGCACACACCAGAAAATGGTTTAAACAAATATTCTTTCATTGACAATTCTCAGTGCTAGTATGCAACTATGTTCTCATTTGTTTCTGTGACTCATTTTTTTGGCCAGAGATGTGCAACAGTCTTCTGTAGTAAGGAGATACTTTGAGGGATGTGTGGTTTGCTTATTTCTTTGTTTTGAAAAACAGCTGATCAACTGCAGTTTCTTTTTTTTAAAATGGCAAATATTTGAATCTTTCAAGGCTGAATAAATGACATACCACAGCTTTTCATAACACTGGCTTGAAACAATCAAAACTTACCTTCGGCTGGCTCCTGCAGTTCCCAGGGGAATCATCACCAAGGACAAATGGGAAGGGGCGTGCAGGAGAAAAAACAAAGACAAAAACACAGTTAACTATAGGGATCTTACTTAGCTCAGAGAGAAACAGAAATCATTACATAGTAAACTGAAGATTATATGTTATTAACACTGGAAATTTCAACTTTCACCATAACTACACTTTCAGCTTTACGTTCCAAATCACTTTCAAGGAGAGGAATTAAAGTTCAAAAGCATCATTTGGGATGTTTTCCATATTACATCACTTTAAAAAGAAAACCCCAAAATCCTCAAAGGAGCCTACCACCCCAACAAAACAGGAGAAAAGTCTCTCTGGACATACATAGTGCAACAGAGTACTGGTGAGTAACTAGGGCTAATAGGGCAGTACATTATAGTCATTACTATCCAGACAGAAGTGCTTTGCCCTGAGCCCTGAAAACAACTGCAAATGAAAACTCTTGCAGCTGGACTCAGAGGGAATTGCACAGACTCTGCACAGGTGTACGCTTAAAACATATATTGGAATGTCTCTCAAGTGAAAAATCCACACACCCCAGAGAAGTAGTTGTGTCAACATAATCCCTGGTGCAGACGGCATTAGGGCCTGGTCTAAACTAAAGATTTTGTTGACTAAAGTCAGCTTTCTGCACCAAAACAGCGGTGGTCTATAAAATGCAACCCCCTCTCTTCTCCACCCCCTTCACCTCACCTCCACTGAAAAGAGATCTAGAGATACCTCTGCGAGCCCAGGGCACCAAACTCTGGACTCAACCACGAAAAATTCATAGACGAGGTTGTTGAGTTGCAGGACAATGTGGAGCAGGGGACCATGTCATTTGATGACATGGGAGCCAGGACCTCTTCTCAATCCAGAAGGACTCTAGCTAGCCCCAGCTCTCCAATCCAGATTATGGATTCTTTTCCCATTACAACAGTAATTTTGCTTTCCTTGTCCCCACTCATCTCCCTGCTATACTCCACTGTTTGAATCCTAACAACTGCTTTTATTTGCTGTTACAGTCTGATCTGATCCTATGACTTACATTTCCCTGCATTTATTTTGCTTCCATTCTGTAAGCTCTCTATCTTCAAAGCATCTGATGAAGTGGGATTTTCTCCCACGAAAGCTCATAGGATAAATACATTTTAGTCTTTAAAAGTGCCACCGGACTCCTTGTTTCTTTTGCTGATCCAACTGGGAGCTCACAACATATGGCATGCCCACCCACAATGTGTCCAGAACAATGACAACAACAGGGCGGGTCCATCCTTTCAGATAGAGTTGATGGGCACACGGGAAACTGGAGCCGCTGAAAAATGCTGTGAACGGCAGTCAGAAACCCAATGACAGGACATTGAGCCTACACCCACGATGCGCTGTGATCCTCTTTGCCTTCCCACAATTCCTAGTGGCACAAGGTGGCCAGTTGCACAGTGGGATTGCTGCCCAGAGTGCACTACTCTCACTGCTGATGCTACAGCACCGATTATGGATGCGCTTCGGCAACATGACTGTTGCACGTGCAGCCCCAAGGGTAGTAATGAGAGTGAGTTTCGATCATTGCTGTAACTTGTGTCGACAACACTGTCTAGCATAGACAAGAGGTAGGTTGATGGAGGAAATCTTCCGTCGACCAAGCTACTGCCTCTCAGGGTAAGAGATGAACTATAGCGACAGGAGAACCCCTCCCATCGTTGGAGTGAGCATCTATACTGATACACTGGGGCAGCGATTCTCAACCTTTTGCAATCACAACAC
Source organism: Pelusios castaneus (assembly GCA_007922175.1). Lineage (NCBI taxonomy): Eukaryota > Metazoa > Chordata > Testudines > Pelomedusidae > Pelusios > Pelusios castaneus. Next base: position 2,458,082 of record ML685822.1, read on the forward strand.
ACATGGTGGCATATCACAACTGTACAGAATACACCAGCCCACCTCCCCAAAGCCAAATCCAGCCATCTCCCTGGCTGTCCGTGACACACTAACCACTGTGTAGCGACACAGTAATGTGTAGCGACACAGTAATGCGTCCTGACACTGTGGTTGAGAACCACTGCACTAGAGCAGCACAGCTGCAGCCGCTGTAGAGGTTTAAATGGAAGCACAGCCTCTGTCCATGAACCAAAGGTAACTTTTGCACATGCCCAGTATTGATCTCAGTCCCAAGACTCCATCAACATCAAAGGCAACCTATTTTGCTTTGAAAGGGTGAATGGAAAAAAGAAGCATTCCCCAAAGTGCCTCAGACCTAGGTTAAGGGCTTTATACAGAATCAAGACCTAGAGTGACTTTTGTTGGCATTTTTCCACAGGGGAGAAATGACAGTATGAATTTTTTCGGAAGTTTAGTGAATTCACAAAAGATGACGCCTTATTATTTAATCAAATACAAATAAGATCAGATAAAAAGATTTAAAGATGTGGACTGACATCAGTTTAAGGAATCTCCCTCCCACCTAACATATAGAAGACTTGAGAAGGATAGAAAACACAGCTTTGGAAATAGCCAGCCTCCTCTCCAGAACGTTACAAATGAAATCAGAAACTGTTCTGACATATGAATTGATTTCTGTTAGCAGGGAAGGGGAAGAGGGGATGAGATGAGAATAAGATTCATTTCATATTTCATACTGGTCAATTTAGGTTGGGAAGCTAATTTAGACTCATGCTGTTTTTGTCTCATAGGTCTGTCTCAAAGAATGAAAGTTTACTTATCAGTCCATCATGGAGAAAAATAACTATTCTATCTGTCTCTCGATCAGACCAAATAAGAACATTTGTTCCAACTAAACAGCAGCAGCAGCCTTGGGTTAGGAGCAGAGTCAGATTGTGACCGTTCTCGTAGGTTGGCGTATGTTTAAATCATACTTGCCATCATAGAATATGCAACACAAAATAACACAAGAGAGCAGAAACAGTCCAATGTTCTGCCAACTAAAAATCAAAGACTGGATTCAGAGCTCATCACAGGCAGCACGATCAAACCTACAGGCAGTTAACAGCACTTGTCATACCACATCTTTCTTCGCTTGCTCAGAGATGGGAGGGCCTGATAGAAGACAAACTGATTCAAGAGTGGGATCGCCTTCTCTGTAGAACGGGGCATGGCTCACCTACTGGTGAATTCTCTATAGCTTAAAGTCCTTAAATCATGATTTGAAGAGGTAAATAACTCAGTCATATGTTAGAGGCTTATTGCTGGAGTGGGTGGGTGAGGTTTTGAGGCCTGCATTGTGCAGGAGGTCAGACTAGATGATAGTACTGGTCCCTTCTGACCTTAGAGTCTATGAGGTTGGGGGTAAAATTATGGGATCCTCTAGGATTCTCATCAGATTTTGGAATGTTTAAAAGTAAACAAAGCACATTTCCATTTTATTTGGGCCTCTGAACTCTAAAATGTTCATGCTACTTTATAAGAGGTTTTTCAGGCTTTCATGGAAACCCTTATTTATACTAAGGCATAATGGTCTTTCTACTGGGGCCATCCAAATGTTCTCACTTCCTTTGCAAATCTGAACACTGTGTTTAAATTTGAGATGAAATTACTCTACTGTAAATCCAGAAACATTTATGTTTGTTTTATCCTTTCTGAATTTCAAGAGAGGATTATGTTATCACATGAGACTTAAATTTTCAGGCCTTGTTGGACCACATATCATTCGGTGTTTGGATTAAAGTAGCAATAAGGATTAAATCTTAAAAGTCATACACCACATCTGTAGTTTTTGGAAATGGGATTACACTAGGCTGTGTAAAACATCAAGCTTAATATAGCCTGATATTAAATAAGCCCCTTGTTTTCTTCAGAGATATGCATAGGCCCATTATGTCCTGTAATTTTGTAGCCTCCATTACTGTTAATCTGACTGTACATAAAGAGAAGACATAACCAAGAATGTAAAACATAATTTGCTACCTATTGTGAATGGCTTATAGGAACATAGTATACTGCATTCAGAGTACACAAAGACATCTACAAGTTAAACTGAAGTTTGGAACTATAATTTTATCCATGGGTCTCCGGCTTCCAACTTTAGAGCACTGTTTGAGCTGTGTATGTAGTTACCAGAAATCATGGAATTATTTCCCCGAAATTAAAAAAAATCCCCATTTTTAGTTTTTATATATTGTGTCACGTTGATTGGTATTCTGGACATAGGCCTCTGGTCACATTACCACACTTTCCTGAAGTTGGGCACTCCAGTTTTAATTTGTACACTCACTGAATTACCGTATCCTCCCTTCAAGATTGTCTTCACGGCTAGAGCTCTTCTTTGATCCTTCCATGATGGTTCCAATTATTTAAGACTCAAAATTAACTGTTTATTTAAGTAGCCTATTCATTTACAAGCTTGCATTGCATTTGCACATCACAATCTACAACAGAAAAAATCGATACCAATCTATCCAGCTGTAAGTCCTTGTCTATATATCCCTGTTTTAAAATAAGTACTTGTTTGTGGTGTGTAGGTTATTGTAGAGAAACTACATGAATTCTTTGCATTAGTCTTCACAGCTGAGGATGGGAGGGAAATTCACAACCCTGAGCATTTCTTTTTAGGTGACAAATTTGAGGAACTGTCCCAGACAGAGGTAGCATTAGAGGAGGTTTGGAACAAACTGATAAATTAAACAGTAAGGCTTGGCCACTGCCCAAAGATGTTTTCTTGGGCAGTACTGGGGGGAAGTTTAGGATCTGCCCTAGAGAAATCAAAATACTAAAGGATCAATGCATCTCAGCTCCTATCAGCCTTTCCCCTGTGGTCACTAAGGCTATGTCTACCCTACAGTTTACATCTCTCTAACTGATATCACTCAAGGAGTGAATAAATCATCCCCCAGTGACATACGCTACAGTGGGATAAGCACCAGCACTATGGTGGTCGGAGAGCTTCTCCCATCGACGTAGCTGCTGCTGCTTGTGAGCGCTGGAGTAGTTAAGCCCCCAGGGCAGAGCTCTCCCATCAGTTTAAAGCGGCTTCGCGTCAACTCTCCAGCGTAGCCGTGCCCGCCACGGATTCTACACTTTGGAATGTTAGCGGCAAAGCGTTACGGCACCATTTTCTGCGGGTGCGAGAATGGCCTCGTGGGTTTGAAGTTTGCATTTCACCATCAGCCCACACCCTGGAGTATGCTATGAGGCAGCCCGCTTTTAAGAAACAGGTATGGTACCCAAGAGCCTATTGAACAATCCTGTCAATGCCCAGTCACAAACTATGCAGATAGTCTGAGCCGTGTTGGATCAGGAGGCAGCCACAGTCTATATAAGAGGCGGCCTCACACTTGCTGGAGATAAATGGGCTGGCGGTAGTACAACAGAACCAGATCTTTTTATTAGGCCTATCTGGTACCAATAAGATTAAGTCCCTTCTTACTCTGACTAATCAACGGATGAAGGAGTTCAGAAAATATACACGCAATATTCTGACGTTCCAACAGACAGAAGAAAAATTCTCATGCTAAAACTTCACTGTCCAGATATGAACTGCAGGCTCTGTTTCCAGGCTTAAGTGGAAGGCAAGCAACAGATCGGGTTAAACTGTTGCTCAAAACCTTTTAGCCCAAGAAAATACAATGACTAACAGCGCATATTTTGCTGTGCCCTGCAGACATAAGAGGATTTCATTAAGATGTTTTTCCTTCATTTCTCCATGGTACTAAGGGTTTCTAAGGCCTAACCTAGCTCTGCGTTTAGCTGCAGCATGATATGTCTGAGATAGGAAGCCACTAGACAATCAGAAACTCCACTTACTTTAGAATGCCATATTCCACCACATTTAACAACTTACTTCCATTGCACATTTCAGAGGATTGCAAAGTGCTTTGAAGGGGCTGTCAGGTTTCACTGCTTATAAACATTTTCCCTCCAGTCTTACAAGTAAGTAAAACTAAGGTACATTAGCATTATGGAATCCTGGCTCTCAGCACCCTAGAAAACACTTCTTCTGAGGGTATTACTTTATGAAGTTTCCACCTACATATCTTTTCATGTTAAAACTGAACATTCTGGGGAAGAAATTTTTCCATGAGATAGACAAAGTTTTCCTTTAGGGAAATAAATATGTTCTTCAAAGCCCAAAAAAATTTTAAAAAAAAGGAAAAAGAAACAACCCAAAACAAAAAAACAACCCAAACACAGTAAATGTGAAAGCTTACACGCAGTTCAAATCCTAAAACTGCTTAGCCAGCGAAAACAAAAGACATCACTGTTACTCAAATTCCTTCATAGCTGCAAGGCATTCCAGGCATAATTTGAAGTTACTTAGTTTCTACTAACAGAGGACTAATTTCTGCCAGTTTATTTTTCACAGGCAGAGGCAGAAGAGCAGCTTTGTAGGATTTTAGTACTTTCTAGTTGGATAAAATTTTCTGAATTATTAGTCTCAGCATGGAATAATCGTCTTACCCCACAGCACATCTGAGCTCTATGAGTATCCCATAAAGCTTGTGTTATAACAAAAGGATTAAAATGTTCTCCTTTTGTTAGTAGACATTTAGATGTTGGTGTGGCCATGACTCAAGAGCACCCAGTGTCCAACAACCAATCCAAATTTACAGTTTTAGTGGGAATTATCATTCATTCCCGTAAAGATTGATGTGTCTAACGTTTTTTAAAAACGTGTAGGAAAGGTCGCACAGGTAGGCAATTGATTATATCTAGTGGAAGTGCTAGGGCCTGGTTCTTGGCATAAACAGTGTATTCTGCCTCTGGGACAACTGCAAAGACTGTCTTACTCAGAAACGATGTCATTTAGCCCAATGGTTTTCAAACTTTTTTCCTTGGGACCCAGCTGAAAAAAAGCCATTTAAGCCAGCGACTCAACAATTACATCTTTGAGCAATGCAGTCCAGTCTTGCGGTGACGGCAGCAGGGGACGCCACGACCCAGTACCTGAGAGTCTGCGACCCAGTACCCGATCCCAACGCATAGCTTTGAAAAGCACTGCTTTAGCCGGGAAATGCTGGAGGGGGGTCTGACAATCTCTTAACACAGTACCATTTACTGTACTCTCTTACTGCCCAATATGCTAAATCAGCATCAAATTTAGTCCAAATGGGCTAGAGTTCAATACCAGAGAAGTAATGGTATCTCATTAAAAAAAAAAAAATCATTCCTTAATATACAGGATTTAGCTCAGAGTGACCTAGCAAACACAGGCACAAAGCTTAATAAGACAATCTTTTCCTTCGCAGATGAAGTAGGCATTCCTGGAAGTTATTTTAGAAACTACACCAAGGACTTTCAAACCCAAGCAACACATAGACTCTCATCTAATAACATTGAAGAGATTTGTGACAAACCATTTTACATTTTAAGAAGCAGTGATCACTGAACAAGAGCCTTCACCCTCCAAACAGTCTTTATTAAATGTGCTTACCCTACCTCATAGGTGCATTAAATTCACTTTAAACTGCCATGATGCTTCTGTTTTTACTTTTCTTTCATTGCTGATTAGCAAGATATTTGCATTATCATGTAATATAGAAATCTCTTATTTTGTAACTAGCAAGATTCATTTGAATAGGTAAACAATTCTGACGCCAGGACTGTGACATCAGCGGGCCAAATCTTTTTCACCTTCCCCACGCAAGTTGATCTACTGAAATTAAACATGACACCCTCAAAAGTCAAGCAGGATTTGGCTCTGAAAATATCATCTGAAAAAGAAACTAACTTCAAGCTGCATACACGCGCAAGACCGTCCTTTGGATACCAGGCAGGAATTGCAAAAGGCCAGCTGCACCTCAAATCAAGCTGGTGTGCTTAAAAGCATGGATGGGAGGGCAAGCCCTTAAACAAGTCATGTTGATAGGTGAAGGTGGAAGAGTGAGAAAGGAGTTGTGTGAAGGTAGGGAGGTTGGTAGGGGAGCGTGTGCTACGTTTGGCAAATATTTGACAGTTCAGATACGGGGAGTACCGCAGATTTCAGAACTTAGAAGAAAAAAACTGGGCCTGCAAATATTTTAAACGTTATTTTGAATTCAATTATTTGAAACAGATTACCCAATATCAGAGACAGAACTCCAATTCCTCCAGCTGCTCCCAAACAACAATTTTAGATTTTAGTTAGTATAATATAGAACTCATCATTTGCACTGTGATATGGATCCTCCATTCAATAAGACATTTATCAATAATGGTGCCTGCTGCTTGCTCTTGTTTCAACAACTTATCTTTTCAGAAAGACAACAGAGTCCTGTGGCACTTTTAAAGACTAACAGATTTATTTATCGCATGAGCTTTCGTGGGAGAAAATCCCACTTCATCAGACACTTTGAAGATGTAAGTTTCCTATCTTCAAAGCATCTGACAAAGTGGGATTTTCTCCCACGAAAGCTCATGCGATTAATAAATCTGTTAGTCTTTAAAAGTGCCACAGGACTCTGTTGTCTTTCTACAATAGACTAACACGGCTACCCCTTTGGAATTTATCTTTCCAGAAGTGAGGTAACATAAGAATATAAAACTTTGTCTGCATCCTATCATGCAGAGCCTGTCTATGCATGCTATAATAAAGAATGCATATACAATTTTAGTTATATCTGAAAGGCTCAAAAAACATGCAACTTGCATGAATTCATTTGAGAAAAACACTATTACCCCTGAGTGAACACTCTTCACAAGCAGTCACTCCATATCTAATCTCTCGTCCTGAGTACTCGTCCTCAAAGGACCTGCACAACACTTTAAAAAAAAAAGAGTCAACTTACAAATCATAACTTCTAGACATTAAGAACCATGGACGTAAGAGACACTGGTTTTATGGCCTATTACAACAAGTTGTAACACCTGCTGACTACTAAGGGCTGGTCTACACTGAAAACTTACGTGGCCATAGCTACGTCTCTGAGAAATGTAGCTATACTAAACTCTGATGTAGACAGCACTGAGTAGATGGAACACTGGCCTGTGCAGAAAGATGCAAACAGGGACCTTTTTTTTTCCAGATCAGACGATTCCAATGGGGGATGTTGAAATGCCTATAATGATTCTGGGAGACCCAGTGTATGTACCTCTTACTCATATGACTCATGAAGCTTTCTACAGGAAACCTGAACGGCAGCAAGGAACACTTCAACAATAGGCTGAGCAGGTTCAGAATAACCATAGAATATGCATTCGGCAGATTAGCACACCATAATATTTGTGAGGCTGTGAGTGAAACGTTTACTCCCTGGTAGAATGTGGAGATGGATTGCCTGGGGGCTGATTTTGAGCAGCGAGATACCACTGCTATTGGAAGGCTACGACAGTGGGCTATTTGAATGTGGGAGGCCTTGAGGCACTATTTTGACAACGAGCACCAGTAATGTGTCTTTCCAGTCTGCCATGCTTTATGAACTTGCATCTTGCAGGAAAATTTTGATTCCTGCCTGTGATTTGTAGCCTGCAAATGATCCAGTTGCCAGTGTGCAAACATTGCAGCAGCAACCATCGTATGTTGAGAGAAAATAAAGATTGATTATCTTTCAGAAAATATATTTTTATTAAATACCAATTAACAAGATAACATATAAAATGCTTGGTGAGAAGGGAGATTGCAGTGTAGGCTCTCATCGCTGGGCATAAGTCCAGTTATCATTTTGGAAGTCCAAAGCAATGAAGTGAACGGGATGCTGAGATGGATCGGGAAATTACAAAGAATGCATGGGAAGAGTTTGGAGAGGACATGGCAAGTATCTCTGTATCAGATCCAGAAGGGGCAGCAAGCATACATGTATGCTGTCTGCAGCATGATTAGAGACTTCAGTATCTCCGTTTGGTCCTCGATCACTTTTGTCATCCAATCCTGGCCCATGAAAATTCATTCCTGGCTCTCCTTTCTGTCATGCCTATTTTATAATTTTCATTTAAAGTATCCTTCTATACACTGTGTTTCTGGTTTTTGGCCTCTGAGGATTGGAGCAACTCTCGAAAGATGTCCTCTTTGTTACACCTCAGTCACTTCTTTATCTGGCAGAGGTGCTCCCCAGGCTGTAGGGGGTTCACCTGAAGGCCACATCTGCAGGCGCACAAGAAACAATAAACAGAAACATGACTGATTGTGCTTTCACGGCATCTAATCATTAGAATAAAATACACCTCTTTTTAAATAAGAATCAATCTCTCATTGTCCTCAGCAAGCACACAGCTCAGTGAATGCCCTAAACATGATAAATTCGGTCGGGGAAAAGAGAAGATGGGAAAAGAACTAGATGTTTTTTTAAAGGAGATCACTGCAGGCGACTACAGACAAAATTGTAAATTCTGCCACTATCTTCCACAGAGGGAAGAGGACTCATAGAAGCTGGTATCTCACTCCTGAATGACGCAATGATGCAACGGGGCATCTCTGGCATGCAAGCAGCTTCAGACCAGGTCCCTATACCTCGCCTGTATGCCACTTTGGTACGTCCACAAGAGATTGCCAATTGGAGCGGAAAAGTTTGCTATAATGAGGGAAGGACCTAAGCAGCTCTGCCAAGGAAACCTCAGCAAAGGATTGGCAAGTACCTCCAAGAAAGTTTCCTAGAGACGTTTATGGAGGACTTCAATAAAATCTCTGTGTACATTAACACATTGTTCCGCAGCACTGTTTAGCTGTGTGGGGGAACATGAAGCACATGCAAACATATTGTTCTCCCTTCCCCATTTCTAGATTATAACAAAGCAAAGGATTGTTCTACCTCATATAAACAAGCAGCGTCAACCCAAAAAGATCACTTGTCAGAACTTCCCTCTTCTGCATCATGCGTGCCAAAGATGGAGAGCGCTGGGAATGGCTTGAACACACCTTGGTCAAGAAGATATTTTGGCTTGCCACGGTACTGGATGACCATGTTGCCTATCCCGTCTTGTCCTCCAACTCAACCTTCCTTTTCCATGACTTTATCCTCGTGGCTGAGGCTGCTGTCTCCAGCATCCTCCAAAGTATCCATGGGGCTCTGAGAGGTGGAGAAGGAATCGCCACCTAGGATGGTGTTCAGTTCCTTATAGAAGTGGCAGGTCTTCAGCACAGCACCAGAGCGACGTTTTCACTCCCTTGCCTTCCAGCCTGCCTCAGCTCCTTTATCTTCATATGGCTTTGATTAATGTCCCATTTGTAGTCCTTCTCCAACATATCACAAGAAATCCCACTGTAAGGATTGAAGTCCCTACAGCCGGAGCAGAGCTAGGACTTCAGCCTCCTCTCCTCATATACTCAGCAGATCCAACACCCTTGGAGTGCTCCAAATAGTAGATCGTTTGCTGCACTGAGCCACCACAGTCAGCAGGAAGGACATGATGTGAGCTTTGCACGTGAACAAATAGGAAGTGGAATTTCAAAAATTCCTGAGCCTTTAAAGAGGGAGGGGCAGACAGGGCCGTCCCTTGGGGGGACGGGGCCCTGGGCCAATAGGCCTATGCGGGCCCCTGCCCCCCCATGCTGCAGGGGAGCTGGCCCCGGAGGCCGAGGCCGCTGGGGAAGGAAGCCAGCTCTGGCCTCGGCCCCAGTACTGGCCCGGAAGGCAGCCAGTGGGGAGCCCTCTCCGGCCCGAGTCGCCGAGGCAACAGGCGCGAGGAGCCAGCTCCGGCCTTGGCCCCGGCCCGGGAGGCTGAGGCTGCTGGCGGACAGCTGGCTGAATGCGGCTCTGTGGGGCAGGCCGGCCCAGAGGCCGGGCTCCCCCCACGTGCTCCGCCCCTGGGCCTCCCTGCTCTGCCCTGGGGGCCGGGGAGGGCTGCCCAGGGGCTGGGCATAGTGCTCCCAGCCTGCCCCACCCCGCTGCCTATGGCTAGCTGCCGAAGGCAGCGGGGAGAGTTGCAGAAGGAAGCAGCCATGGTGGGGGGGGGCCGTGGCGCGGTCCCTGCACTGCCCCGCTGTGAGCGGGACAGCGCGGGGCCCACGTAACCACGGGGCCTGGGGCGATCGCTCCATTCGACCCCCCCAAGGGACGGCCCTGGGGGCAGATGCCCGTGCACCTAGATACTGAGAAGAGC
>ML685822.1:2468156-2483436 GCA_007922175.1 Pelusios castaneus
TGAGAAGAGCGGTCAGGACAGGCATTGTGGGACATCTCCTGGAGGCCTTTTCTTGCAACATAACCAAACACAGTGCCTACACTGACACTTTGTTGATGTAACTTTGCCACAAAAAGCTCTTTGTCTCTCACTGAGGTGGTTTTATGATGTCAACAAAGCGGGCGAGTTCTGCCAGCAGGAGCATTGTGGAGTGTTCCGCCAGTGGTTTGTTGACAAAAGCTGACTTTGATCAAAACTAGGTGGTGTACACCAGGCCCAAAAAAAGATACAATCTCATCCACCTGGTCTTTCTCATATTTACCTAATACAGACTTGGTATTTCTCCCATTTGGAACTTCCCATTGATATGTATAGCTCACATGCAGACTGAATGGTACGCAGTCAATGGACCCAGTCCTGTGAGAGACTGAGCCGCCTCAATTTCCAAATCACAAGATGCTCTGTACCTTGTCGGATCAAAATATAAGATGCAAGCCATAACTGCAGAATTGTCTTTGTTTTGCAATTCTGCGTTTTCAGAGGTTTTAAATCAGAAGCTCAAATATTTAAAAATACAGCACTGGAAAACAAATTGTGTTATTTGAACAGAAAAAAGCATGAGATAGAAAAGTTACAGAGGAGAAATGCTACTCATGAATATAAAAACAACTTGTTTTACACCAGCGGTTCCGTTACCATTCTGAACTTCCTTACTCCAGCACAAATGTACAGATGCTGATCATAGCGATAAACAGAGAAGTTACTGGAGTTTTAATGTACTCTCACTTGGACATGCTACTGATGCCGGAGGAACTTTGGGAGTTAAAAAAAGATAACACAATGCCGTTGTACTACTATTAAATAAGAAATGAGCTTGAACACAACAGCTGTTCAAGACACACACAAAAAGAGCTGCACTTTTAAAAAAACTAGATGCAAGATAAAACACACATATAATGGGCTCCAAAGGGATTACAAAATTTGTTTATTTCCATAAGGAATGGTGTCACTGTTTTGGTCCTTCTGTGAATAGGTTTTTCTTCCCCTTAAGTGTACCATACTGAAAATATTGGCTAACTTTCCCCACTCACCTCAGTGAATTAGACTATTAAAAGTGAATTCCAAGAGTATTAGAAAGCAATCTAAACAGCAGTCATCTGTTGTCACTTGGAATTTAGGGTATTTGATAACTACCCTTATTCTTCACAAGAGGTTCAGGCCTTCCTTCAGGGCCCATATCACTGCCAACCTTTATTTATGCAAATAGTCCCATTACCTGAAAGGCAGGCTGTTTAGATGAACAAGGGTTGCGGGATCAGACTCCCATGATCACAGTTCTGCCACGAGAGAAGAAAGGAATAGATTGCATTCCACACAAATTGACACCTGGTCTAAACTTCTTTTTATTCGATAATCCTTAGCACTTAAATTTCACTATTCAAAGCTCTGCACTTGGCATCAAGTAATTCACTCAGGCAGGGCCTGTTTAAGGGGCCCAGGCTACCCACTTTTGTGGGCCCCCTCTGCTTGGAGTCCTGGCCCCACCCTGAAGCCAGAGACCACAGCCGGCCTCAGCACTCCGGCCCCCAGACTAGCTGGTCTGCCCCAGATGGTGGGGCCAGCCCGGTGACTTTGGGGATGGGGCCGGCAGGCAGAGCATCCCTCAGCACAGCCCTCCAGGCCCCACAACACTGTTGGGCTGCGCCACACAGCCCACTGGGGGCCCCGGTGCAGCCTAACAGGACTGCAAGGCCCGGAGGGTCGTGCTGGAGGCCACTCTGTGCTCCCGCTGGCCCCGTCCCCTTGGGCAGACCAGCCGGTCCAGGGGCAGGGTGGGAACACCAAGGACTCTGGCCCTAGGGCCCCACCCTCCCAACCCCAGCGCCCACACTCCAACCTGGCTGGCAGGGCCAGGTAAGGAGGTTTAGTGGCTGCAGTCCGGGCCCCCTTCAGGCGGGAACCCAGGGTTGTAGCCCCTATGTTAATCTGGTCCTGCACTCAGGCATATTCCCGGTAATCGATTTTAAGGCCAGAAAGGACTATCAGGATTCACTAGTGTACCCTCTTGCGTTTTAAGTTTAAGTTTAAGTTCAGTTTTAACCACTGCCTCTTGTATCAAAACCATAACTACTAACTTTATAGACAAGTTCCAAAGAGGGAGCCGTGTTAGTCCAGTTCAACAAAACAAGGCGTCTTGTGGCACTTTTAAAGACTGACAAATTTATTTATCGCTTGAGCTTTTGTGGGAGAAAATCCCACTTCGTCAGATGCTTGAAGACGGGGAACTTACACTTCCCTGCATTTATTTTGCTCCCATTCTGTAAGTCGTAAGATCTGGTCAGACAAAAGGATTTAGGGATTATAGAGAATGGGAGTCAGTGTTATAGAGAAAAATCATAGAAGATTGTGGTTTGGAGAAACCTCAGAAAGTCATTTAGTCCAACCCACTTGCCCAAAGCAGGATCAACCCCAACTAAATCATCCTAGCCAGGACTTTGTCAAGTCAAGCCTTAAAAACCTGTACGGATGGAGATTTCACCATCTCAATAACTAATCCATTCCAAAGGAGCAGCCGCGTTAGACTAATTCAGCAAAACAAACAAGGAGTCTTGTGGTACTTTTAAAGACTAACAACTTTATTTTTTGCATAAGCTTTCATGGGTGAAGTCCTGCTTCGTCAGATGCCAGAGTGGAGAAAAATTACATTTGGAAAAAAAAAAACTTACGGTAAGGGATAAGAAGATAAATCCTGTGACTGCATTTCACTGCAACAGGTCAGATTACTTCAGCAAATCAAACAAGTTGTACAGATTCAAACACAACATCTCAAAGTGGCATGGCTGAGAGAGGTGAGAATCACTGTTAGTAACGAAAAACAGAAGAGACCTGTGGTACTTTTAAAGTCTAATCTTCATAGTGGGAAAGCCAATTCATGTCATATTCAGACCCAAATGGAGGGCATCGAATCTGTATATGAATTCTAACATTAAAGCCTTGATCTAGAGTAAATGTGTTTGAGGATACCTACAGATAAGTCCATTACTGTGGTGGGTCTCAATCTTTTGCAGGTCACAACACACTTAGGGGCATATTATGACCCTACAGGACACACCACCACCCCCAGCCCAATCCAGCCTTCTCCCCGGCTCGTCACAACACGCTTGCCACTCAGTGCTGACACCGTAATGTGTCCTGATACTGTGCTTGAGAGAACCACTGCATTACTGAATGGGCCCAGGAGAGTAAATCACCTATGAAGAAAGGTTGAAAGAATTGGGGCATGGTTAGTCTAGAGAAAAGAAGGCTGGGGGACATGGTGACAGTTGCCAAATATGTGAACGGTTGTTATGAAGGGAATGGTGATAAACTGTTCTCCTAGCTCACTGAGTAACTAGTTTAGCGGTCATAGAATCTTAGGGTTGGAAGGGACCACATGAGGTCACCTACTCCAACTCCCACTAAATCACCCGAGCCAGGGTTTTGTCTAACCAAGCCTTAAATGTTTCCAAAGATGGAGATTCCACCATCTCCCTAGGTAACCCATTCCAATGCTTCACCACCCTCCTAGTGAGAAAGTTTTTCCTAATATCCAACCTAGACCTCCCCACCTGCAACTTGAAACCATTCCTCCTTGTTCTGTCCTCTGTTACTACTGAAAACAGCCTAGCTCCCTCCTCTTTGGAGCACCCCTTCAAGCAGAATCATAGGGTTGAAGGGACCTCACGAGGTCATCTAGTCCAACCCCCTGCTAAAAAGCAGGACCACTCCCCCTAAATTATCCCAGCCAGGGTTTTGTCTAACCGAGCCTTAAAGATCTCCAAAGATGGAGAATCTACCACCTCCCTAGATAGCCCATTCCAATGCTTCACCACCCTCCTAGTGAGAAAGTTTTTCCTAATATCCAACCTTGACCTCCCCAGCTGTAATTTGAAACCATTGCTCCTTGTTCTGTCCTCTGTTACCCTCGAGAACAGCCTAGCTCCCTCCTCTTTGGAGCAACCCTTCAAGTAGTTGAAGGTTGCTATCAAATCTCCCCTCAGTCTTCCCTTCTATAGACTACATAAGCCGAGTTCCTTCAGTCTCTCCTCATAAGTCATGTGCCCCAGCCGCCTAATAATTTTTGTTGCCCTCCGCTGGACTCTTTCTAATTTGTCCACATCCTTTCTGTAGTGGGGAGCCCAAAACTGGACACAATATTCCAATGCGGCCTCACCAGTGCCGAATAGAGGGGAATTATCACATCCCTCGATCTGCTGGCAATACTCCTACTGATGCAGCCTAATATGCCATTGGCCTTTTTGGCAACAAGGGCACACTGTTGGCTCATATTCATCTTCCCGTCCACCATAACTCCCAGGTCCTTTTCTATAGCGCTGCTACTTAGCTGATCGGTCCCCAGCCTGTAGCAGTGCATGGGATTTTTCCGTCCTAAGTGCAGGACTTTGCACTTGTCTTTGTTGAACCTCATGAGGTTTCTTTCGGCCCAGTGTTCCAATTTGTCCAAGTCTCCCTGGATCCTGTCCCTGCCCTCCAGAGTATTTACCATTCCCCCCAACTTGGTGTCATCCGCAAACTTACTAAGCACGCAGTCTATTCCATCATCAAGATCATTAATGAAGATGTTGAATAGAACCGGCCCCAGGACCGACCCTTGGGGCACTCCACTCGTTACCGGTTGCCAACCAGACATCGAGCCATTGATTCCTACCCGCTGAGCCCGTTGATATAACCAGTTTTCGATCCACCTTACGGTCCACTCCTCCAACTCATACTTCCTTAACTTGCTGACGAGAATACTGTGGGAAACCGTATCAAAAACCTTGCTAAAGTCAAGGTATACCACGTCAACGGCTCTTCCCGCATCCACAAATCCAGTCATCTCATCATAGAAGGAAATCAGGTTGGTCAGGCACGATTTGCCCTTGGTGAATCCATGTTGACTGTTCCTGATCACTCTATTTTCCTCCAGGTGTTTCAGGATGGATTCCTTGAGGACCTGCTCCATGATTTTCCCAGGGATTGAGGTGAGGCTGACCGGTCTGTAGTTCCCCGGATCCTCCTTTTTCCCTTTCTTAAAGATAGGTATGATATTTGCCTTTTTCCAATCCTCCGGGACCACCCCCGTTCGCCACGAGTTCTCAAAGATAATGGCCAGCGGCTCTGCAATCACTTCCCCCAACTCCCTCAGCACCCTCGGATGCAGTTCATCCAGCCCCATGGACTTGTTCACATCCAATTTCATTAAGTGTTCCCTAACCTGACTTTCCATCAACGAGGGCCGGTAGTTGAAGGTTGCTATCAAATCCCTCCTCAGTCTCCTCTTCTGCAAACTAAATAAGCCTAGTTCCTTCGGTCTCTCCTTGTAAATCATGTGCCCTAATCATTTTTGTTGCTCTCTGCTGGACTCCTTCTAATTTGTCAACATCCTTCCTGTAGTGGGGAGCCCAAAACTGGACACAGTATTCCAGATGTGGCCTCACCAGTGCCGAATAGAGGGGAATAATCACATCCCTCGATCTGCTGGTAACGCTCCTACTGATGCAGCCCAATATGCCATTGGCCTTTTTGGCAGCAAGAGCACACTGTTGACTCATATCCAGCTTCCCGTCCACCAGAACCCCCAGGTCCTTTTCCATAGTGCTGCTACTTAGCCGATCGGTCCCCAGCCTATAGCAGTACATGGGATTTTTCTGTCCTAAGTACAGGACTTTGCACTTCTCCTTGTTGAACCTCATGAGATTTCTTTTGGCCCAATGCTCCAATTTGTCTAGGTCTCCCTCAATCCTATCCCTGCTCTCCAGTGTGTTTACCATTCCCCGCAACTTGGTGTCATCCGTGAACTTACTGAGTGTGCAATCGATCCCATCATCCAGATCATTAATTAAGATGTTGAACAGAACCGGCCCCAGGACCAAACCCTGGGGCACTCCACTCGTTACTGGTTGCCAACTAGACACTGAGCCATTGATCCTTACCCGCTGACCCCTGATGATCTAGACAGTTTTCTATCCACCTTACAGTTCATTCATCCAACCCATACTTCCTTAACTTGCCACAAGAATGCTATGGGAAACCATATCAAAAGCTTTGCTAAAGTTGAGGTATATCATGTTCACGGCTATTCCCACATCCACAAATCCAGTCATCTCATCATAGAAGGAAATCAGGTTGGTCAGGCATGATTTTCCCTTGGTGAATCCACGCTGACTGCTCCTGATCACTCTATTTTCCTCCAAGTGTTTCAGAATGGTTTCTTTGAGGGCCTGCTCCATGATTTTTCCAGGGATTGAGGTGAGGCTGATTAGTCTGTAATTCCCCAGATCATCCTTTTTCTCTTTCCCTTTCAGCCAAGGAGAATTATAAAGTATCCTAATATCTAACCTAACTGCAAGGATAGTTAAGCACTGGAAGAGATTACTTAGAAAGGTTGTAGAATCACTATCATTGCATGTTTAAGAACAGATTAGACAAAGACCTGCCACAGATGGTCTTGGTCCACTTAATCCTGGTTTAAAAGAGGGTCGGGGAATAGACTAACTGCCCTTGATGTCCCATGGAGCACCACAGTTCTGAGAGTCCAAGAGTTGCCTTTTCTGCTTGCACTTACTATAAATTTGGTGTCTTTACTAAATCCCATATCATACACTGCAGACACACCTATTTATGCTGTCAGTAGTACAATGCTTTGTAAGTAAAGAAAAAAGCTCAGGAGTAAAGCTGCTCCATTTCAATGCTTAATTTTGGTCAAGTCTCTTTGTTCACAGCTGTTGATAACTTTCACATCTAGCTTGGAACCTTAAAGCACGCTTTTAGAGTACAATTATCAATTATAATGATCCAATTTTTGCTTTTAATGAAGTTAAATAGAGGAGGATGCAATTAAATGGTTAAATGTAGGTTTGCTATATTTTTGGCACACTGCTCTTTGCAGGAAATGCAAGTCCTTTAAACCTGAAACTTCAAATGGCTTTTTCAAGAGAATATAAATGAAAACTTGGATCTAAATTTTGAACTAAATCTCAGCTCCAGCCTCAGCTTCATTGTTCCACATTATAACCCTCACCACTGGTTATATGGTACTAAAAATCAGCTGCCTTCATTTAAACTCTCTCGCATTCTGATTTACTTGGCAGCAGCAACATGTGGTTTGCACCACATACAAAGATGTTTGTTTAATATTTTGTGGGGTCAAAAATCATTTCCTTGACAACATGAGAGTTCATTAAAAGCCCAAATCCAGTAGGAACTTATGCATGTTGAAGAACCATCAATTTTGATAATGTGCATGCATGGGTGATTTTAAATGGTTTGTAACTTTTTTGTTCCAGCTGTCCTTGGTAGAGATGATATTTTCACTCCACAAGCTTGGATGAACATATAGTATGTTGCATTCATGTACAGGGTATTGAAATTTAAGGCCTTAATTTCTGTTCAAGGAACCAAGATACACTACCTACTAAAACCACAACATTGAATTTCTAACATGTCACTTATATTAGTCTTCCATTTAAATTTCCTTGCTTTTAGATGCGACCCCTTGCTTCGTTTAACTGCATATTCATAAGGGATCCCATCTTCAAAGACACTATTGTAAATTCTAAAGTGTGAATGATTAAGCACTACAAGAACGTAAGAACAATGCTATGGCACCATAAGCAAATAAACGTAGAGGAGTTTTTCCCAATAAGTATTCATCCGGAGAATAGCATCTCATGGCATTTTTAAAGGAAAAAGTATATTGCCCATGAGCAGCACGCTGCTGAAAGCATTAACCTTATTCATTCTGAATCAAATTTTAACAGGGCAAAGGCGCTGAAGACTATCTCTGCAAAGATTGAATTAGAAACAAAAACTGTTCTGAATTATCCTTTTGCAGAAGTATGGCTAAAATGCTTAGCTTATGAAAAATGCTTCCTCTATTCCAATGCTTAACACTTTTAACAAGGGGACTGACTTTTTAAATCAAATTACAACTCACATATCCATCATGAAAATATTCCTAGGTTGAGAAGTTTCTTGCCAAATGGTGACAGTTCCAGAAATCTTTCAGACTAATCATATCTGTACCCCATCTCAACCATACAGCATGGATCATGGAATGCTAGAAATGTGATCATATATATTAAACCAAGATACACTAATCATACAAGCACATTTCTGTTCTGAAAAGCCACTATAAAAGATGCCATTGTGAGGTTCCAGGTTTGTTGTCTTGGGTCGTTACGGTCATGTCTGATAGTTCACAAGATACATTTCACACACACAAAATATAAATGGCAGTCTGGTAAACTCAGCCTGGCATTTAAGATGCTCTATTTCTGACTCCTGTATCACTACCAGTCAAAATTTTTGCAATAGAATGTAGTTAATTTTATTGATACACGAGTCACAAAAGAAAATAATTTTTGTCAGGAAAGACAGATTGCACAATTCTGAACAGTTACAGGGAGCAGAACACTGGAATTTACAGAGTTAAGCTTTATTTCGTCATTTTTCTTGGTCATAACCTTACTCGTATAGATCTAGAAGGATGAGACTAATCATGTTTCTTAAGTTTTTTAGTTTTTTTTTTTTAAAGTCATCTTTAATTTTTCATTCCTTCAGATTAGAGGTTAATGTGAAAACAGGAAAGAGGGTCATGTGCTAGAAGGGGAAGAAAGCCAGCTGGCCAGTTTCTAGAAAAATAGAAGTACTGTCAAAAACAAAAACTACAGTAATTTTCTTTAAGATTATTTGGATCAGCTAACAAACAAAAAACCCCAGACACCAAAAAGCTAAAAAACAAAAGCCCACAACAGGAACCTCAAACAAATAAAAACACAAAACCAGGAAAACTACTAAACTTACTAGTTAGTTGGTATATATTGTAGCTAAGAGTTTTATTGGCATGAGACTAGAATTGTCACAGAAAAAGAGAAAGTTGGATACTAGCAGAATTGTACCTATGGACACAGATACGCATACCTCACCTCCCCTATATTAGAGAACGTACAATCAAACACGTTAGAAATATGAACTGACCTGGAGTAATTGTATTGCTTAAATTACAACGTGAAAGTATGAAATCAGACAAACTAGCTTCAAAAGTTCTGTTTCGTTTTAATAATAAACGTCAGCTGTGTGCACTGGTCACAGAGCAACTGTCCTTGTTAACAGGTGCAAGTTTCCCATGCAAATGGCAAAGGACTCAGATTTTGGGGCTAAATTAGGATCTCCCTCTTCCCTTGTGATGTAGGTTACAGAGCAAAAGAGTACATATGCTTCCCCAGTTCTGCTTAACAAAGTAATGCTATGCCGTGCAGAATGCAATAATGACTAGAGAATTGCAACGAACCGTGCTGAAAACTGTACTCTCTCACCCAATATTGGTACCTTTTAAAAAATAAACGAGATCAAGTAGTCACTGAATGGTTTCTCTCAGTTTTCAATAAGGATGATAATATTTCCATCCCACCTTCATGCCAATGCTCCAGGAGTGTCAAGAAATGGAAATGACCACATCAGAGATGGAAGAAAAACAGCTTAATGCACTCAAATTGGGGGGACTTGATAATTTCCCCCATCATAATACCGAAAGAACTGGCATGTGAGACTGCTATTGTGGTAGGAAGGATTTTAAATGAATCTATCTATTCAGGGGAATTACGGTATGACTGGAGAATAGGTAATGTCATACCTCTATTTAAGAAAGGGAAAGAAAAAGCGATCAGGAAAGGTACAGATCTTGCTAGTATGTAAGGCTTTAGAACAAAATTGAAGGAAAGAATAATTAAATTCATGCAGATAAGTGCTAAAGAGGTGTGATACAACAGAGTTTTAACAAAAACAAATGATGCCAGACTAACCTGATTTTCTTATTTGAAAAAATAACTGATTTTTTAGATAAGGTAGCTAGAGGATTGATCTGGGGGACCAATCATTCATTATTTTTATCAAGTAAGAACATACTAATGAAATACATTGCTACGAAGTTGGGTGGCATCATCAATACACCGAAGGATCAGCATATTAGACAGAAAGATCTGGATGACAGTGAAGACAGGAGTAACTGTAAAGGGATGAAAATTCAGTAGTATGAAGTTCAGGGCCAGACAGATAGAGTCTCATAAGAATTTCTGCTATAAGCGGGGAGCTCAATAGTTGGAAGTAATCAGGGCTGTTCCTGGGAGGGGGGGCAGGGCCAATCGGCTTGTGGGTGCCCCTCCCCTCCGGCAATGGAGGGGCTGGTCCAGAGGTTGGGTTCTGCACTCCTGCTCCACCCCTGGACTGGCTGGTCTGCCCCTGGGGATGGGGCGGACCGGGGCCAACTGGCATGCCGTATGACCTCCAGAGGCTGCACTGTGCACCAGTCGGCCACGCCTGCCCCAGCAAAGCGTGCGGCCCAGGGGCTGTCACCCCCCCACCCCTCCAAGGATGACCCTGGAAGTAACAGAGGAGAGAGCGCGCACTGCATTTGTGGCCCAAAGATAGATACATCAGAAAAGGTATTTCTAGTAGAGACAGAGAAGTTTTAATGCGGTTGTACAAGGCACGGCAAAGACCTACTGTGTATAGTTCTGTTCACCCGGGTTCAAGTAAAATAAATTTAAATTCTTACAAGTGCGGAAAAACGCTACTAAGATGATCAGGGGAACGGAGGGCCTATCTTTCGAGAGTTGACTGGAAGAGACTGGCTTGTTTAGTCTAGCAAAAAGAATGCGGAGAAGGGATCTGACTACTTCCTAGAAATACACCAGGGGTAAACACCACGGAGGGTGAAGAACTATATAAGTTACAGGCCAATGATGGCACAAGAAAAAATAGATGTAAACTGGCCATGAACAAATTCAAGGTGGAAATCAGAAGAAAGTTTTTTACCACCAGAGGAGTGAAGATCTGGAATCTTATAGGAGTTATGGAAGCAAACAACTTAATTAGTTTTAAAAGAGCTGGACAGATTTATGAGTGTGATTATATGATGGAGTTGCTTGTGCTAGTAGAGGGCATGGCTCAGCGGCCCTGAGGCTCAATTCCAGTCTAGATAATATATTTCTAAAAGTTCGTGCTTCAGGGCTTCAGCCAGCCACCTGCAGGGGTGAGGAACAGAATTTCCTCTCACCCCCAGTGTATTCTAGGTCGTTTTTTTCCTGGCCTAATTCCTACTCAACGGAATAGGGCAGGATTCTGAGTTGGCACTGAGCGTGCTTAGCTGGCTGATTCTTGTTCAGATTTTCAGGGTCTAACTCTTCACTGCATGTAAGAGTGGAAAGGAGTTTTCCCCCAGATCAGATTGGCAGTGATCTGGGGAGATTTCACCTTCTTCCACAGTATGGGTGCAGGACACTTGCCAGGATTATCTGGGTACATCTCACTTAGTCATTTCCACACCACTGAAGGGATTTAGCTATAGAGTGACCAGATATTAGGATGGAGGTGGAGGGTAATAGGCATCTATATAAGGCAAAGCTCTGAATTTTGGGACCGTCCTTATAAAATCAGGACATCTGCTCACCCTACATAGGCACTGGTGTGCCTCACTTCTCCCTTTTCTGTCTACATGGCATATAATAATCTAATCTCCGTTGGGTTGTAATACTTTGGTCTAATTTTGTGTGTTGGGGTTAGTGTGTGGGTGCAGGGTGGTGGTGGTGGTGACTGGATATACAGGAGGTCAGGCAAGACCATCTGGTGCTCCCTTCTGGTTTTAAATTCCTGATTATGACTCTAAGCATAAGCATGAGCAAAGAAAAAGGAAACCAAAAATACAGCTGACAGTTGATTCTCCCTTTGCTCTGCCTTCTACAGGAGAGGACTTCAGCTAATATTGTCAACTTGCAAAGGCGATCTTGATAAGCGACTATGTTGTTCTCCATTTGTTCGACCTTTACGAGAAAGAATTTTGGAGGTGAGAATTAAGAATAAGGCCATATTTACACAAATGAAATTGCAGCTGAATCACTTGTGTAGCTGCTCTATGCCGGACAGGTCAGAGCTCGCCCCTCAATATATTAAAACCACCTCAATGAGCGGCTGTAGCTATGTGGGCAGAAGAAGCTCTCCTGCCAACATACTGCTGTGGACACAGCCACTTATACCAACGAAATTTATGTCGCTTGGGGTGGTTTTCGTCAGACCCGAATGACGTAAACTGTAGTGTAGACATGGCGTAAGGTACCATGCAAATGTCATTATTACAGGCCACCAAAACATCCTTGCCTATGCTACCTTTTTTCTTCGCTTTCCCCCCTTTGCTAGCACCAATAAAACTCCAGTGTTAGTAGAGGTGAAAGCGCTAGTGTAACATGGACAAAAATATCTTTCAGCAGCTACCTCATCTAGACCTGTTCTCAGCAGGGTTACAGAATGCAGTACTTCAAAAAAAACGTCTGCATGAGCACTCCTATTACATCGCTACCAAGAGAGCTAAATCTATCGTAATACAAGAGTGGAAAGTCTGAAGCAAAAAAGCTAATGTAGAGGTAAGAAATGAGGTTTGACGATACAAGTCATCTACAGCTCCAGGATGCCGGTCCTATTGCAAAAGGAGTAAATAAGCTCACATGTGCATCCCAGCAATCTAGGACCATGAAAGAATACAGCTGGACAATAAGGCTATGTCTACACTTGCTAAAATTAGTTTGAATTAGTTCGAACTAAATAATTCGAACTAATTTTAGTTAGTTCGAATTAGCTTAATTCGAACTACCATGGCCACGCTGGAATGTTAGTTCGAACTAAGCAAGCACTTGCTTAGTTCGAATTAGTGATCCCCATTCATTTCAATGGCCGGTTAATTCGAACTAAGAAATTAGTTCGAATTAACATGGCCACATTGGTTAATTCGAACTAGTTAGTTCGAATTAACTCCTTAGTTCGAATTAAGGAAGCCCTTAATTCGAACTAACTAAAGCCTAGTGTAGCCATGGCTTTAGTTAGTTCGAATGAAGCCTCCTTAAGCAGACTTAATTCGAACTAACTTGCCAGTGTGGACATATCCTAAAAGATTTCCTTCTACACCATCTAACCCCAAACCAATCTTGAAGCAATCTGGTTTCTAAAGGTCTAGCTGTTAAAGCACATAAGAGAAAGCAAAGTGAGGGGAATTTCACTAAACTAACATCTGATCTTAAAAATAAAGTTAATCAAATTTGAGCTGCAACAGATTGCAATTTGCTTTAAAGTAGCAACAGCTTCACTGTGAAAGTGGGCCCAGTTTTAAGTCTAAAGTGATTAGAACCAAGACGGCCTCAAGAAAAAAATTAAAACCAACAACAATCCTTCATTAAACGTATTTCCAATATGGGGATCTATAGCACAAGAGTTCTTACCCACCAGAACGGAATTGGTTTCCCTTTAAAGAGGAACAGTATTTGGGACAGACATCAAACACTTCCTCATATAGAAACATACTTGTAACAAAATGGTCTCCTCACAAGGGCATTGGGGAGAACCTTGGTGATAAGGACATTGCAGGGAGCAACGTGAGCAACTGTGTCACCCAGTCACCATCTGATTCAGTCTGAGCTCACTGAGGTTTTTAAAACAAACACAAAGAAGGAATGGCAAACAAAAAACTGATTTTTAGAATGGACTGCAGACTAGAAGTCATGCAGATTAATATGAGGATTTAAAAACAGAACTCATGACCCACAGTATTAACCAAGACTAACTGGTTGCTACTCCCCTGTTAAATTCAGTTTCATGTCATTTTCTCTTTTCCATCACCAGTGGACTGAGGAGCCAACAAAAACTCTAGTTATTGTACAGAACCAGCATTGCTCCGAGGTTTCCAAATCAGTTACTGGAGCATGAATAACTTCTTGTAGGTCCTACCTAATGACATTCGCTCGCATTACTTCTCATGTATGGCTTACTTCCATGTTTGAATGATACACAACACATGCAAATGGAACACTGATTTCTTTAAATGCCACATTAGGAAATATTCAGATGTAAATGGCAGCATAATATATGACAGCTTTTTAGGCAAGTCAATTTCATGCCCTAATTGACTTGACAATGTTACTTTAAAATACGCAATGTCCTGGAGCAAAGACGACAAAACAGACGATGTCCAATTACTATACCCTGCACACAGTGTGGCTAATGCAATCCTTAAGCATTCACCCTGCAGTTGAGTGAATCAGTCTACTCAGCAGATGTGGAATATTCAGTGATGTCATTTCATGCTACAGGACGTAGTAAAACACCCCACATTATAGACATTTCTGAGGCATTTATCATTTGGTACCTGAACGTCTAATCCATAATTTCATATCTGGCCTCTCTAAACACAAGCAAGGTAAACCAAAGCTAATGAAACATTCTGATATGTAACACAAAAGGAATCTTGTAGCACTTTTAAAGACTAACAAATATATGAGCTCATCCGAAAAATAAATGTGTAATCCAGAGTAGCTCCTATCTGCCAATGGTTGACTGGCCACATTAACTGCAGGTGCTGGTCTCAATTCAGTTTTATAAGACACACATCATGGAAATCCACCAGAACAGCTTCGTCAGAGACCATCTTATTCTCACTTGCAAGGGGTGCTCGCTTCAGAGGAGATGGCCTATTGGGGCAGTGAGGGGAAAACATAAAGAGGTTACTTCCTTGTACTGCAACTGATGTGCTTCATGATGCATAAATACATTTTCCACGTTAGATGAATGCATTCTCCAGTGCATACGTGCCGAAGAATTTTCTAGTCAGCAGTATCTATCGGGCAGCTCATGATCTCTTGCCCCCTTCATGCACTCTCCAAGGACATGAGTCTGCCACACACTGTTCCTTCGCTACCATGAAAGCCCAGGACATCAGGACTCCGACGTAACGGGGATGGCAGGAGGGGTTGTGGAATGTCTATACCAGGGGTCCTCAAACTACGGCCCGCGAAGGACATTTACCCGGCCCCCGCCCCTGCTGCGGCCTGCCCCATGCGTCCGGGGCAGTGGGGTGGCTGTGGCCGGGGCAGGCTCCCGGTCTCCCACCCGCCGGCCGCCTCGACTTCCCGGCCCGAAGCCGCCCCTGCCCCGCCCCCGTTCAGGTCCCCACCAGTGTTTCCTCCCAGCTGCGCAGACTCCTGCTGTGGCCGGGCTGGGGAGATTCAAATCTCCCGCCCTGAGCATGCTCAGATAGAGCGTACTCAGGGTGGGAGCGACCTGGCCGAGAAGCAGCTCTGCCGGCCGTCCCTGCAGCTGCGAGCCTCCGGCCAGGTAAGGGGGCTGGGAAGGGGCTGGAGGGAGACCTGGAGAGGGGTGGGGGGGACAAGGAGAGTGGCCGGGTTAGAGGGGTGGGGGGGACAAGGAGTGGCTGGGTTAG
>ML685822.1:2484903-2495216 GCA_007922175.1 Pelusios castaneus
TTTCTCTTCTTTGCCTTCCTTTCTCTCCCCTGCCTTCCTTTCTCTTCCCTGCCTTCCTTTCTCTTCTTTCTCTTCCTCTTCCTTTCCTTTCTTTTTCTCTTCTCTGCCTTCCTCTCTCTTCCCTGCCTTCCTTTCTCTCCCCTGCCTTCCTTTCTCTTCTTTCTCTTTCTCTTCCTCTTCCTTTCCTTTTTTTCTTTTTCTCTCCCCTGCCTTCCTTTCTCTTCCCTGCCTTCCTTTCTCTTCCCTGCCTTCCTTTCTCTTCTTTGCCTTCCTCTTCCTTTCCTTTTTTTCTTTTTCTCTTCTTTGCCTTCCTTTCTCTTCTTTGCCTTCCTTTCTCTTCCCTGCCTTCCTCTTCCTTTCCTTTTTTTTCTCTTTTGTCTTCCTTCCTTCCTGCTCTTTCTTTCTTTGCTTCCTTCCTTTCTTTCTTACTTTTTTCTTTTTCTCCTCCTTCCTTCTCTTTTCTTTCTCTCCCTTTTTTAAAAAGTTTTAAAAATTAATTTTAAATAAAAACCTTTCTAAAAATTAAATTTCAATTCAAAATTCATTCCAATTAATTAATTGTTTAATTAATTTAATTCTATTTACAATCACTTTATCTTCAATTAATGCCTATAATTTCTGTCTTGTGAGTTTTCCCCAAAAATTTATTCAGAAAAAGTTTTGCACACAGCTTGAAAATTTTGCACACAAGCCACCAAACCTAGAGGGAACATTGGTTACTAGTTGCCTACACAACAGCAGGCTAACATCGGTCAGTCCCACACTCTGGGCCTGGCCGGAGCCCACAGCACCAACAAAAAGTGTGTGGATTCATTACCGCCTGCCACCCAGTACCCAGAAACATAGGCCAGCAGCAGACGTGATAGCTACGCGTTCACGTTTTTTTCTAACTATAATACGGCCCCCCAACAGTCTGAGGGACCGTGAACTGGCCCCCTGTTTAAAAAGTTTGAGGACCCCTGGTCTATACGGACTACATTCTTTCAAGAACATCAGTTACTGTAGAGATGAGTAATCTTTTTGCTCTTTGAGCGCTTGTCCATAGACATACACCACATTAGGTGACTCCTTAGCAGTAGTCCTTATGGGGGTGTGTATGAGGAGTCTCTAAATATGAATTGCAACACAAATCATCAAAATCTTACAACATTCATGTCTCCCTGTGCCTATGCATAGTGCTTTGTGAACATGTGTTTGCCTTCTAGTTGGTAACATGACTTGAAGCATTGGGCAATCCAGTTTGATATTCCCCGTGTAGACACTTTGACTGCTTCTGCATAAGCCAGAAACGGCCTGGACAATTTCCAGGAGGATTTTAGCCTACCCAGATTGAACAATATGGTTCTGTGTGCATCTAGATTTTGCACTTTTTGCTCTGCTCTGTCAGCGCGAGGTTTGGGAAAGAACATAAGACAGTCAATGTCTTCATTAATATGGACTTTGACACCAACTTGGGAAAACATCTGGGATGTGGACTCATGGATACACAGTCTTTCTGAACAACAGGATAAGGTGGTTCTAACATCAAGGCCTGCAGTCCTCTGACAGATGATTTCTAAGAGGAAGGCCCACTGTCATGAAGAGGTAAAGAAAGGGGCATCTAGCCATAGGTTCTAAAGGGGCATCCATTAGCTTTGAGAAAACCTCAGCCTGATGCTGCTGGACCCAGGCGTTAACCAATGTCCATTTGGAGAGGTAGGTGGAAATTTTCCTGAAGGCCAACTCTTCTGCTGTCAACCAAAAAATATCCACACTGTCAGGTGGAGGGAGTTCAAGTTGAGATGCAAGGTTGAGATCCCATAATAGATAAAAGATAACGAGACTGGTAGTACTAAGGAGAGACTGTGGTGGTCTGAACCATGCCAGGGTTGTAAGGATTACTGTGGCTTTCTCGTGCTTGATCTTACACAGAACCTTGCTCAGCAGAGAGATGAGAGGCAACACACAGAATAGGTTGCGTGTCCATAGGAAGAGAAAAATTTCAGGACGAGAACCAGGACTGCAGCCTCCCCACAAACAGAAGTGGTGACACTTCTTGATCTCTACTGTCGTGATGAGGTCCATGTTAGAATGTGTCCTGGAGGACTCCCATTTGAAGCAACTCCTCATGATTGTCACAGAAATGTCTGTGCTCAGGGAACTTTTTCTAAATTTTGAAATATCTTTAATGTCTGACTGTCTGGTGGTCTTCTGCAGCCTCATTTTCGGATCGGGAAAGGGTGATTTTCTCCTTTGAGGACTTGAAGTCAAAAATCAAACTTGTGGTTAGAGTCTGATCTATCTCTAAGCTGTCCGGATGAGGGAAGTATCCGCCTGAGACATCCTTCAATCAGTTTGGACACCGAGGCTAGAGTGCAGTTTGACAGCTTTCAATCTTCCAAGGGCTCAGGCCCCAGACACCTAGAGTCCTTGGTCTGAGACTGGCCTCCTCATCTGCTCCTTAAAGAAAGCCGTCAGGCACTCCTCCCTGGAACACGGGGTCTGTTTTATAAAAGACCTGCAAATTTCACAGTGCCCAGGAATGTGTTCTTCGCTGATGCTAAACAGACTATGTGCACCTGTTCTGCTTAAGCAGAACTGTCTCACAAGACACAGACTCTCAAAAACTGAGACTCTGTTGTGGTCAGCCATTGCAGCTGGCACCACTGGCAACCGCAGAGGAAGAAGAGCCCCAAGAGATGTGTTGAAGACCTAGCTAAGGACTTGAAATGTCTCATTAAGGAACCACTGAAGAACAAATCCTGAAAAGATTTGCTCTGAGATGGATCATGAACAGTAGAGAAGGAAATGGATGTGATGGGTGACTCTGCCCTTTATAACCAGGCAATGTACATGAGGAATGGAAAGACACATGCACCTTCCTGATTACAGAGGGATGACTAGAAAATTCTCTGATTCCAGTGCACTGAAGGCGCAGTCTCCTAAAGTGGATCATGTATACGAAGGGGCATTCAGAAAAACATTGTTCCTCCCTTCCTGGTTCCAATGAGAGAGGGCTGCAGTTTTCATGATTAATATTTAGCACTTTAATTTTAAACCATGGGAAAAGCAGCCATGCATTTTACTCCCATACAAGACTAGAGGAGCTGATGAGACAGAGTGGAAGTGGAGCCCCTAAAGAATGGGGGGGAGGTGTCTGTTTTTGGGGATTTTTTATTTACCAGAAAACTTCAGAAACTTTGTTTTCAACAGCATGTGAAGTAAAATGAGTGTCTGCAGAGTTGTGCTGCCTCCTCACCCCCAACTTGATTTTTAAACTTGATGTTAATTTTTACATTAGCAATTTAATGACTGAATGCTCCCAGAGGAGTAGTTGGGCTATGCCATTCCAACATGCAAGCTTCCATTTATTGTTCCACAGGACTCATGGAAAATATTGCTTCTCCAAATAAAACACAGCATTTTAAAAATAAATAAATAAATAAAAATCACAGTGGTATCCAGTGTTAAAACTGAAAGAAAACTGGATAAAATGTGACGCCCTTCCCACCCAAAAAGCCACAATAAAACCACCACAATCCACACACACAGAAGAATTGGAAGGGAACGAAAGGGGGTTAAAATTGTGATGTATAAGAGATGACTGTCATCAACATCCCCCCTCCCCCCCCAATTCCTCTTTTTAAGAAAAGTTCATCAGAAATTAGTACATCACATAGCTCCCGCATTTTTCATTCATGGATCTCAACACACTTTACAAAATTCTTATTTTACAGATGGGGAAATAAAGGCACAGATAAGAGATGTGACTTTTCTAAGGTCACCAGGGAAGCCAATGGCAATCAGCAATAGAACTGAGTCCCAGTCCAGTGCTCTATCCACTGAAAGGATGCGGTTTTCAGACAAAATGTTTCACATCTATTTGACTCTACCACGTGTTCATAAGTCATATGAAAGAATGCTTTCATGAAAGATTCAACTAACAGCCCCTTCAGCAGTAGATTAACGACAATAACTGGTATAAAGTGCAGTTGAGGTACATTAAAGAGTAAAGTCTATTGCTAAGGCGCGTCCAATATCTTAGATCACTACAGCATCTAGGCACATATCAACTCAATTAAAATCTACAACAGGCCCTTGATTAGGCAATAATTGGGTTGAGAAATGTGCTAGTCATCTGAGTGACAAGGCCAAGCAATTAAGAGTTGTATTGCCCCACCCACATTTTCAATGAAGGTTGCACTCTGAGGCCAGGATGATACATAAGCGTTTTGATTTCAATGCAATTTAAGTTTCGGGGTTTGGCAAGAGAAAGGAAAAAAGATGCCAGGGACCTTCTATACAATGGCTCCCCTTTTTTTCAGATGAGGTATAGAGATTTTAAATAACTTCACCAAAACCACACACCCAAATCAGTGACACAGCCATGATTAAAATTTAGGAGTCCTCACTTCTGGCTCTGTGCTCGGTCTACAAATCACACTGCTTCTTCTGCCCACCTATGAAAGACTCCTTCCACTACCATCAGCTATCAGAGTAACTGTCTGAAAAGTCTATTGCAGACAAACAGAGTCCTGTGGCACTTTTAAAGACTAACAGACTTGTTTATCTCATGAGCTTTCGTGGGAGAAAATCCCACTTCATCAGACACTTTGAAGATGTAAGTTTCCTATCTTCAAAGCGTCTGACAAAGTGGGATTTTCTCCCACGAAAGCTCATGCGATAAATAAACCTGTTAGTCTTTAAAAGTGCCACAGGACTCTGTTTTTTGTCTGAAAAGTTTGATTGCAATGGGTCACTTTGGGCCTGTTCCTTCTTCCAGTGGGAAAATTCCAATTAACTATGACAGGACCATCAACTTATGCAGTATCTCTCTGAGGGTAAAGGATGCACTTTCAAAAGGACAATAAGGTATTTCACTGTATCTTCCAAAAAGGCACCCACTCTTGATTTCAAGACATAACAGAAGGAGAATCCACCATACCCCTTGGTAATTTGTTCCAATGGTTTGTTCCACCTTCACTATTCCAAATTTCTATTTTACTTCCAACTTGAATTGGCGTTAAACTCCCCGCCATTCATTCTTATTTCATCTTTTTCTCCCCACCATTCACCTTTTTAGGATGGCTGTATTCTCTATAGTGCCACTGGTGCATGCTGTAGTTTACAGTGTGCAGAACGCTTTACAGTAAATTGGATAAACCATAAAATAATGGAACCCCTTTTCTGAAGCGCCTACAGTTTAAATGCACATATGGACAGAATCCAAAGGGGTAGCCGTGTTAGTCTATTGTAGAAAGACAACAGAGTCTTGTGGCACTTTTAAAGACTAACAGATTTATTAATCGCATGAGCTTTCGTGGGAGAAAATCCCACTTCGTCAGACGCTTTGAAGATAGGAAAGTTACAGAGTGGGAGGAAATTAAATGCAGGGGAGTGTCTGTCTGGATCTGTGCAAGTTGTTTCATGAAGTTGATGGATTTCCACTTCAAACGGCTGTATTCAGTGCCCTCCATGTAGTCAAATTCCAAAGGGGTAGCCGTGTTAGTCTATTGTAGAAAGACAACAGAGTCTTGTGGCACCCTGCATTTAATTTCCTCCCACTCTGTAACTTTCCTATCTTCAAAGCGTCTGACGAAGTGGGATTTTCTCCCACGAAAGCTCATGCGATTAATAAATCTGTTAGTCTTTAAAAGTGCCACAAGACTATATGGACAGAATGCAAACCAAGTCTATTTACCTAGGTATTTATAACGACATAAGTCACTATGATATCTAGACACAACACAGAAGGCCCTTGTCTATAAGATGATGCTCATTTGCCTATAGGCTATTCCAAATACATAACTGTTATGTAATAAGTCCTCCCACACCAACATAAAATCAGTTAAATGACTTAAGAAATAAGGAATAAGCCAGCTAAAGCCATTATAAAATATGTTTTATTTTGTTAGAGCTGAATGACCCAAAATTCCATTACTAATAGGAACATATATAGTTTATGACTGTAAAAGCCAAGTGAAAAACAAATTTCCTAGCAAAAAGTGATGACAAAGTCTTCAGTCTTGATAATGGCCCTGCTTTCGAAGAACTCTTTACTACCTAGGAATGAGAACTCTTGCGGAAAAATCTCGTTTTTCAAGAACAGAGCAAAAGGAAGTCAGAATTCTTTTGGCATGTGACAAAAAATCAGACAACCAAATTTCTTCTTTTAAAAAGTGGGATGACATACATCAGTCCAATATTAGATAAATACCATACCCTGTTAGGAACCAGTTAGCTACACAATCTTCTAGACAGTTAGGAGAAACACATGCATGGTGAAGCATAATTCTCAGTAAATGAATTCCAAATTATGGCCCCAATTATCCTGATTTAGAACCTCTTCGTTGCGTGGAAAGGCCCCAGCTACCTGTATATAAGAAAATACCAGGATCACTCTGCATATAAGACAAGGTGGGAAAGAAGATAGTCTTGCCATTCTTATCAACTTCATATCCTTCTATTTATATTCTTTCATCTGTAACCTATATCAACAGATAAGGAACACTGACTTGGCATGCTTTTGCAAAAACCTGCATACCTATTGATGCCAAGTCAGCTTTCTTTTCCATGATAGCAAGCAATAATTCAGGAAAAAATTTCCATGCTACTAAGCAATCTTAGTCAATCACACAATATTCAAGACTTGTTTTTCACCTGTATATGGTCGTCGGCATACGTGCATGAATCTACATCCATTGCACTAACTCTTCTTTAAAAAAAACCCCAGTACATAAGTTTTTCCAAGGGAGCAACTCACGATACACCCGCACAGTATCTTTCTACAGGGTTGGTTCTCTGTATAGTTGCAAGGAATGTAACCCACACACCTTAGCCAAAATAAATAAAAGTGATATTTAACATAATAAGATACAAGAAATACACTGACACTAATGATGAGTGTAGTATAAAAACAAGCAACTATGAACCTGTCATGCCTTTCCCATGCTCATGCAAGTGGAAGAATGAGCTGAGCTGCTTTGGAAATGAAGAAAAGCACCTGTCATGCCTCCAAAGGGATTAACAGTTGTCAAATCCTGGAGGAAAAGGTTGACGGTTTGGCCTAAGCAGACCTTTAAAAAGGGAACATTTTGGAGCATGTGAGTGATCCTTGTTCACAAGAAAAACCACTCTTTAAATAACTGAACTTGGACCATTTGGGACAGCGTGGGTGTCGCATTCCACGGAGAATCAGGAACATTTGGTGGCACCATATACCCCCAGTTTGTTTAAAACCAGAACTCCAAGATTCACAACTGTGATGTGACTTAGTGGATGAACATCAACCCCACTTCCCTCCTTCTGATTCTGTGTCCCGGAACTGTTTGTGCTGTATCAGCATAAGCCCAAACTGCTGCAAGTTGTCTGACATTTTAAAACTGGAAGCACTGGATGTCACCAGCTATATGGCACAATGAATAAGACTACCAATGCATAATTGATCATTCTTACTGAAAGTTGTCTGGAAGGCACTTTCTCCAACGCTGTTACATTTAGAGGATTATTTCCGTCGCCAGAAAGCTTAGAATTTTTTTAATTTATTTTTCAAATCAAGAGGATAAAGTTTGTAGTCAGTAGAAACCTCACAAAAGACAGCCTCACAAACCAATTTGGGCTCAACTTCAGATCTAAGGACAGCTGCTCTAGAGCATTCTAGTTATTTATAAACCACAAAACCATTAATTTATTTAAATACCAGCTTGGATAGGAGTAAGATGATCTGCCAGACAAAAAACCCTGTTGTCAGCAAAACTGCAAGCTGTATTCCCCCAGCATCCACAAGACACGTAATACAGCCTTGATACAGTTAAAGAAAAAGTCCCATACAGCAAGACTGGAACTCGTTTGATGTTTGGGATCCACATACACTAACAGGGAGAGGAAAAAGGACACCATGCTTTACGGTAAGAAAGGGTTTTTGTTCTGTCTGTTTTTAAATGAGGATCCTTTACAGTTAAGAAATGGCACAATAACCATGGGACTACACTCCATTTACAGTTCCTAATATAATTTACTGAACACTCCCAATGTTTCATGCAAAATAATCCCCATTTTATTTGCATAAAATGTAGCAGAAAAGTGTGTGACATTTTCCAGATTCAATACTTCTGCCACATGCCCAAGCCACTAGCCCATTTATAGCAGCAAATTTTAAACTATTTTTAAAACCAGGGCACCTGACATATCTCCACCATTTGTAAGGTGGTTGGTAGTCCATTGCCAGCTGCAACTCTCATCTACGGCTACGCATGTGACTTTGAAGTCTGAACCCTGATTTACAATCAACAGCAGTGAACACGGGAAGTTCATATCTGTGATGTCTGATGATGTAGCTCTGTGGTGCCTTTCACACGGAGCCTGGAGACGATTTTGCCAATCCTGCACAAACCGATTACATATTAATCTTGTCAGAGATGGCCAGTGAGTTCTGTTCCAAGCCACTTGCTTGAGTTCTTTGAGATTGGTGCTAGCCCACTGAAGACTGCTCTTCAGGTTATCTTTGAAGCACTTGTATGGACAACCCTTCTTTCTTTTGCCCCATCTCGGCTCCCCATACAAGACCTCTTTTGGGAGATGGTGGTCTTCCTTTCTGATGACATGTCCAGTCCACCTAATTTGCACTCCCAATAACTTTTCCTCAATGCTGGTTGTGTTTGCTTTCAGAAAGACCTTAATATTGATCACTGTCCTGCCAGGGAATGCTTATTACTGAATGGAGAGAGTTCATGTGAAATTGCTCAAGCTGTTTAATGTGCCATCTACAAAGAGACAACGTCTCAGATCCATACAGTCACTGCACTGTAGATCTTCAATCTGGTGGAGAGATGAATATTGTGTTGGTTTGGAGTCGGCCAAGGGCCTGCTAGCTTTACTGACTCTGGAATCAATTTCTTTACTCAAGAAACCATCATGTGAGATGGTGCTGCCCAAATACTTGAACTGATCCACATTTTTCAGCTGCATACCTTAGAAGAAGATGGCTGGTGCTAGGGAAAAGAATGAAACACTGGCTGGAACAAGACCTCTATCTTGCAGAGACTGATGGTGAGACCAAAGAGCTGGGATGCATCAAAAAACCCTCATAAAAGACTACAAGTCATAACAGACTATGGATGCTGACTGTGTTAAAGCCTTGAAAACAAATCTTTCCCGCAAGCACATTAATTATGGACAATTATACAGTGACCTCTAGTTAAAGTTTATGCTAAATACAGTCAAAATGGTGCAACTGTAAATAAAGCTACTGCCTTCAATGTACAGCCAGGTCAAAATTTTATTTCACATCTGTGTACTCCATGCACAGTGGAGAATGAAAAGAAACCTGAATGGACGAGTGTAAATTACAACAGGTGATTTGACCTCACCTTCCTCTATGAGCTGTTCCCCAGTGTTTGAATCCTAACATCTATTTTGATTTGCTGTTACAGCCTGACCTGATCCTGTCATACACTCCCCTGCATTTAATTTCCTCCCATTTTGTAAGTTTCCCATCTTCAAAGCATCTGACGAAGTGGGATTTTCTCCCACGAAAGCTCATGCAATAAATAAGTCTGTTAGTCTTTAAAAGTGCCACAGGGCTCTGTTGTTTTCTACAATAGACTAACACGGCTACCCCTTTGAAACTTGATCAATAAATATGTTGGTCTATTTACCTTTACCTTGCAATTGCTTTCGCAAGTAGAGCACCTCAGCATGAGACTATTTACTACTGCTCTCAGTGGAGGTTGGGTCAGGGGCTGTCCTTTGACTACGCCCATGACAATGCCACGAAGTATTACAACCATGACTAAGCAGAGAGTAATGTGCATGTTCGGTACCACACCTATTTGTACCTTACAGCCATGAAAAGTTAACAGTGTATCTGTTTGCCACAGATCTAGTACAGAGTAGTAATATTGGGGAGTTGGGGGCAGGGAGGAAGAACAAAAGGTGCTTTAGAGGGAAACGGTGTGCGTGCAGATGATAGAAGACGCTATTCTAGAGTCAGATTATATAGCTGTCGGCAGTCTGAGTTCCAAGCTAGATGGAGTTCACACTCAGCTCTTGGCTGCTACCTTTGTACCAGTAAATAAGTAATTTCCAGTCGATCAGCAGAGCAATCAGACGTCTGGTCTGGTTTTTCTCCAGGCTTAAAACAGAACACTTGAGT
The DNA here is from genome assembly GCA_007922175.1 of Pelusios castaneus. Taxonomy (NCBI): domain Eukaryota; kingdom Metazoa; phylum Chordata; order Testudines; family Pelomedusidae; genus Pelusios; species Pelusios castaneus. The sequence continues at coordinate 2,495,036 of ML685822.1, forward strand.
GTTCCATTGAATGCTCAAATGCTTCCTCGCTCCTCCGCAGTAGGTGCAGATGCAATAGCGCCTGGAAACACATTCTTTCTAGCAGCATTTCCAGGTACCACCAAGGCTGGCAAAGGTGAACCTGGCCACTGGTGGCATTGGCCCAGGAAGTGAGGACAGGCACCAGCATGGAGAACAGGCT
>ML685823.1:0-20807 GCA_007922175.1 Pelusios castaneus
GCATTGGCCCAGGAAGTGAGGACAGGCACCAGCATGGAGAACAGGCTTCCCACTGGGGTAGTGGGACGATGGGGATGGGCTTAAAGAGACCCCAGGCCTCTGACTCGGGAGGGAACGAGTGGGAGTTGAGAAAGACCAGTTTATTGTAATTTATCATTTTATAATTTAGGATTACAAGATGATTTTAGGTTGAATTCTTAATAATTACATGTTGTTATTCATTTTATTATGAAATCTAAGTTACAACATATTAATCAAAGTATATCAAATGTTTATATACACTAAAGAGGTTTTTTGCTTATTTATAAGCTCTAACTATTAGCATCTCTCCTGCCCACAATCACTGGGGAGAGACAGATGTTCCATTTTTCCTTCCTTTTGTTCATGGGGTCTCTTTATAGATCAGGAAACTGCGTAGGGCTGTTTTTGCAGAGAGATAAACAAGCAGTGTGGCAGACAGACCATGCATATGTATGTTGAGGAGACACACCAAAACAAACAGACACACTGCACCCTTCGTTCGCATTTAAACACCATGATGACTAGGCTGAGAACTTTAAAGACTGCTCAGTAAATGGGTTCCTGTGATTATTATTTAGATGCAGACAGAATACGAATATAGGATCCCAAATAAGATTAGGGTCTCATTGTGCTAGGTGTTTAACAATGTTTAAGATACCTCTTGCCTCAAAAAGCTACTTACAATCTAAGCAGACAAGACAAAGAATGGGAGAAAACGCATTTGACCCATTTCACAGATGAGGACCGACAGACAGAGCGTATTTCTCTGCTGTAGCTGGGAGCAACCCTCCCAAATAGATGAGACAGTGCTGCAAGCATGCCAGAAATAGCAGTGTGGACACTGTGACTGCAGTAGACTTGGGTGACCCACCCAAGCTCAAACTCAGGATGATGGGTGACCCTAAGAACTTGAGCTGCTGGCTCAGCCACAACACCCAGGTTGCTATTTTTAGTGCACTATTTTGAGCCCCGCTACCGAGTCTCTACCTGCCCTGCCAGGCTCATTCCCAGCCACAACAGACACACCCACATTAAAACCGACTTCTCCAATATCACAGAGCAATTCTGTGGTAGAGATATGAAACCAGCTTTACCCAAATGGCCAGTGCCTCCACCACGAGACCATCCTTCCTCTCTGTGATGACTTGCTTCTTAAAAGGTACAGAACTTCTGCTGAATGAATAAAAGGGACGACTGCTATTTGATCTAGTTCCCTCAGCATCACCACTTCTCAGGGGAACACTCACCTTTAGTGCTAATGTTTACGTTTTCCCCCCGAAGTTCAGACCCTAGTAAGAGAGTTCCTGGTGTGTAGTCATTCTAATGTAAAATGACACTGTTCTTATTTTAAACGTTTCCCCAGCAACAGTGTCATTCTCAGCGCTGTGGCATTGCACTAGTGCAGTGCTTCTCAAGTTATGGGTCGGCACTCACAAGGTTGCAGATCCTCAGGGACTGGGTCACGGCACCTCCCGCTGCCGCCAACAAAAAACTGGAATTCGTTGCTCAAAAATGTAACCGGTGGATTGCGGGCATCAATGATTTGTTCCAACTGGGTCCCGAGAAAATAAGTTTGAAAACCGCTGCACTAGTGCACAAGAAACAAAGCTAAGATGGCTAATCTGTTTTTATTGTCGGGGTGGTAACATACGCACACACACTTTACAAATTTTCAGCTGTAATAGTCACTGTGGCAACAGATACGGAACGTTCTTAAATCATTGATTTAAAAAGTGTAGTGCAGAGGTTCAGTTTATTTCCCCTGGCATCCGCTTTGAAAATATTCCAGGCTGTAATGACCCCCATTCCCTAACTCCACCCCCCATGCCACTTTTACTTCTGCGTGGCTGCTGGGAAGAGCGAGTCCTGCTTTCAGAGCTAGGCACCCAGCCAGCAGCTTCTGCTCCCCAGCCACCCAGCTCTGAAGGGCTCTGGCTGTCAGCCTGCACGGGGCTGTCAGCCAGAGACCTAACATGAATGGAGACTGACAGCTCCCCTCCCTCATAATAATTTTGCAACACCCGCCCACCTCCCCTCTGGTTTGAGAACTCCTGCTGTAGTGTGTCCTTTTAAAAAGAAGCGTGCCAGGATCTGGAGTACAAGGACAGACATTCCAGCCCAGAGGGAAGGGTGCTGCCTTTTGAACTAACAGCAGATGCTGCATTCCTGTAAAGCTGGCTTATAAAAACAACCAAAATACCTAGGCAGAGAAGAGAAAAAATGGCATTCCTTCTGCCTTTTGCTTAAGAGTCAAGATAAAACAACAAAAACAAGAAGAGTATCTTCCTCATTCAAGATAGTCATTAATTAAGATCTTTCTTATATAGTTAAGGTTGGAAAATATACCCCCCCCCCCATTCTGAGCTCACATCTGTTTACCATCAGTTTTACACTTGTGTAAATGACAGCAGAATCAGATCAAAGATCTTATGTATATTAAGTATATATATTAATTAAGTATATAACAGATTTAATTTCCAGAGGCAATTTCACTTTTGAGAGCTATATAATTCTGATCTGCCCAGTAATCTTCCAAATACCTAAAATTAAGAGTTACATGCAATGTAATTCAGCAAAACAAACAAGGAGTCCTGTGGCACTTTTAAAGACTAACATTTATTTATCACATGAGCTTTCGTGGGAGAAAATATCACTTCCTCAGAGGCTTTGAAGAACGTCATTTAGAATTTGCATTTTCCTTACCACAGCAGAATGGAATAATATATAGAAGACTATATACAATATTTCAATGTGTATACGCCAGTCCTTCCTCATTAAAGAGCTATGAACACTTGCAAGCATGCACAGAGATTCTTTAACAACTATTACTGCTCTCGTTAGCAAACTGGGGAGTTTGAGTGGGTGAGGAGGAGAGCCCCCAGCTGCACAAGGGCCAAGTACTAATCATGGGATAAGGGAGCTAGTTTGTGGCTGTTTCTCTTTTTCAGGTTCCTTAAACTTTCCGAGTCAGTTCATATTGTGTGCCTGGGGACTGTTTGAGCCTTTATTCTCTTGAATCAGCCTTGTGATCAACTTCTCTGCATCTGATTAACACAGGGGTAGGGCTGACCTAGGAGACAACGGTTTAAGCACCCAAGGGGAGCTAGAAAGGGAGTTTGTAAGAGGGAGACGATATAATCACTTTGGTTAGGAAAGGCTGAATGGTCAGTGCTCCTGTCTCCTCCCTCTGTACCTCTACCCAGAGAGAGAACCTGACCATGGACACTTCTGCTCACATTCTGGTGGATTTGCAGAGATTGTGGCCTACATTTCTATGTCATAGAAAGCCAGGTGGGGAGATCATCCAGTGTGAAAGATATCGGCTGGTGGAACCACTCAGTAAGCAGGTGGGATCGCTACAGAGGGAAGTGGATAGGCTGAGGAGCATCTGTGCACATGAGACATTCATTGAGAGTATTCATAAGGAGCTGAGGAAACTATCTACCTAGAGAGGACTGCTATCACACCTCTAGAGAAGAGGGATGCAACTCTGTCACAGGGAGGTCATTGGTTGCTGGTTACTTCTAAGAGCAGGCAGAGCTCCACCCCGATCCCAACACACAGGCCACTATGCTCCACCGCCAACAATGGATGAGGAATCACCCCCAAAGGTGGAGGAGGAGGAGAAGCTCTGTACCACAAAAGCTGGGAGGATCAAGACCACTGTGGCCTGCAGAGGCGGCTTTTGGGGTAGGCGAAGCAGGCGCACGCCTAGGGCCCCAAGCACTTCTGCTTCACCTACCCCAAAAGCAGTGTCTGTCAGCAGCAGCAGGAGGAGGAGCTGGACCCTGGGGCCGGATCCAGCGGCCGGGGGGCTCCTGCAGGCCTATAGGGGACCCCACAACGGGCCTTCAACAAGGGCCCCCAATAGCCAAAGGCCACCTCTGGTAACCTGTCTGTGTCTAGGGTAGCCCACCTGAAAATGCCAGTGTCAGGGCAGGCTGCAAAAGGACAACAGATTCTTCCCAAACCGCTGGCTAACACTGAAGTTACATTCACCAATCAGCTATAGACAGTGCCTGATTCCCACACTGGCTATCAAGAAGCTAAAACAAGTTACACAGCCCTCTGTGTTGCAGTTCAGGTCTCTAGCCCCCAGTTAGCACTAGTTCCTGTTAAGAGATAAGTTATTAAAACTCAATTTCCTTTACCAAAAACGTTCTCCTGATCCCCAAAGGGTCAGTCACATTACCAAATCATTTGACAGTTGTAAGAATTTTTGAATCCTTGTCAAGTCTCATGTCAGCCATGGTCTTCCATCTCAAAGGCAGTCATGCAATGACCATATTTGTCTACTTTCAAAAGCTAACATTTAAGACCTTGGACATCATGCAATTGTTTAGCCTCCCAAATGCTGAATACATTTACATATTTGCTAGGGTGCTACATTAATCCATGTCACAAATTCACAAAAATTTCCATTGTTGTCGTCACCTTCCAGCTCCTTAGTATGGATCAATGGTTTTCAAACCTTTTTCCTCAGGACCCAGTTGAAAAAAATCATTTACATCCACGACCCAACAATGACATCTTTTAGCAATGCATTCCAGTCTTTTGGCCGTGGCAGCTGGGGGTGCCACAATCCAGTGCCTGAGGGTTTGCAACCTCGCACTGGGTCCCGACCCCAAGTTTGAAAACCACTGGTATAGGTGACCCTGTTTTCTATACAGCAACCATCTTCCTTGGCATGACTCCTAAATGTCGTACTTTCACATAGGGTATGAGTTTCACATGGTAGCCACCTCCGCTTGCTTTGCAACTCCTAAACCCCTCCACTTCTGTGTGGTCTACGAGCCTTAGATGGCAGCTGCTTACTCTTGGAAGCCTCTCGATAGTGTTTCAAATTCTTCTATCTCAGCCTATCCCCACACTTTCCCAGTTTAAGTTCTATGCAAGATGGGTAGCCAGCTGCCATGCACATTGGCCAAGCCTCTCAGGAGTCCATGCAAGCTCTTGATGAATTCCTATAGCATTTGAGATTATACACACATGCTTTCAGAATTAGTTCAGTCAAATGAAAGGACCCTTTTGAAGATGAACACAGTTCAGCTCTACTGCATGAGTCAGGAGTGTACTATGTAATGTAGGTCCAATGTGCCTTGTAATACACTAATAACTGACTTAAAAAGTCGTAGGTTGTACCAGAAGCATATGCAACCATTCAAAGGTAAGTTGTCATTTTAAATTATAATGGCCTGCACTAGAGGAAATATCTTACAGTTAAGCCCTCAGTATGCTTAATGAGTTGATCAATAAAAGTCAGTAAGACTTTGCATGAAGGAATTTCATCTGAAAGATTTGCATATGATCTCACTGAACATTGACAAATCTCTTAAATTCTGCTTTCAAACACTAAGGCAACAGTTACCCAGGCAATACTATTAATACAGGAAACATCAGTCTCACAAGGCTATTTTTACTACCTGTTAGCTGTATTTCCAAACCCTCAGTACACCTATATGGACTTTCTGCGCTGCAGGCTTCCCCTCAGCTAGCTGTCAACAGGCCACCAAGCCACTGTTAATGGTTTTTTTGGGAACTTTTCCATAAATGTTACATCCATTCCATCTTCCTAAGTGGATGCTATTGTATTACAAGACCGTATGAAAACTTGTTTAGTGTCAGATTAAACTGAACTATCACAACATGAAACCCATAAAGTCCACTCACAATCAGAGCTTTAAAAGCGAGTATGAGCCCTCATCTGTAGGACAAATAACTCCACAATAGCATAGTGAAGGTCATAGAGTCCATTAACTAACATGTTCTGTTCCTGCAACCACAGAACAAGAATTGATGCCATCCCAAGCCAAGGTAAAATAGCAGCCAATAACAGGGAGGAAAAGGGAAAGAGAAAGGCTACAAATGTTAACATTCTCTTTTCATCTGCAGGCAGAGAAATATTTTCTTCCTCAGCAGGCTTACTTTCAAACAGCAACACAGGAATTGCAGTACCAGAAGAGACAAGTGACCCATCTAGTTCAATATTAAGTTTCTGGCCCTGTTCAGTACTGCTCAGTAAAGTACACAAAACGATATACTGAACAGTTATGGAACCTGCTCAATAAAGCAAGCATCTGCCTAACCTTACACAAGTGGCCAGAGCTTATAACTGAATCAGAAAGTTGATATGCTTTCTAAAAACAAAGTCACCCTACTTAATGTAATTATGTATGTTCCCGTTATCAATATAAATGGATAATCCTTTTATGAATCCTATTAAGCTTTAGGCTTCAATTATATCTTGTGGCAATGAGTTCTACAGAGTGATTATGCATTGCATTGCCTTTCTGCTACTTCACTGAATGACCTCTTGTCCTTATATTACAAGAGAGTACATACGAGCTCACATTTTGCCTTTTCTACATCATTTATTATTGTTTACTAATAATATTTTCTCTCAAAACAGTCCCAATTCTTCCATCTTCGTGTATGTGTGTCTAATCATTTTAGCATCCCAATTCTAGACATCAATAGTTCCTGCTCAGTTTTTCAGACAGGTTGCCATGGGATGCACATCTGTGCACTCCTAGTGTATGATCTGCATAACTTTTCTGTTCACTTTTGCAATGTAATTGTGTGATTTGATACCAAATGTGCAAGGTTCCCTTGTGAATGCTCAAAGCACATTCTACATAACTACTATGGTGCCACGTTTCCTACAGCAACACATGCGTACAGATGTGAAGCATGTTACAGGATTCAGACCATCAGGGCTACATCCCGGAGGTGGGAGAGTTCCATGACAAAGGCAATGTAAATTGACCTCCCTGACTCAGGTAGGAAGAACAAGGGGCCAGGGAGGGGATTGGAAACTAAAAAAGACCGTTTGGGGGAAACTAAAACACAGACCGTTTGGGGGAGAAGCTGCAGGCTTTTGCCTGGAAGACTCCATATTGCAACTTGCTCCAAACTTCAAGCAAGATCTGGGCCCTGCCTTCTAGTAGGAAGAGAATGGCTGTAAAACACTGAACAGTCGAACACCTTGCACATAATCTTGGACATGAGGTCAGTTTGGGTACAGATATTAGATTAGTACGCGGTTCACACCTTTTACTTGAAAGTGGTCACTCCTGACTCATTTATAGTATGATTCTGTCTTGACTGGCCATTTTCTCACTTAAAATCGTACTCTGATCAATAACTTTTTATCTAAAGCTGTGTGGTCTTTAGAGGGTGTGAATGCAGGAGGCTGGGCACGATCCATTTCTTTGTTAAATGGACGGACTTGGGGATGGGTCCCAATCCCTGTAAAACAGTGGCTCCCGGTGTGGTAACTGGGCCTGAGGATGCTCATTTGGGGACTGTCCCATAGGTGCTTAGTGGGTGCCCCCGCACTGCCTGGGTCCGATCACATGAGGAAGGCTGCTGTGGGCTGACTCAGGAGTGAGTGGTCACCTGGAAAGGCAGAGTGAATCGGGGAGCAGGAGTGGAGTTTGACTAGAACTGTGAAGATTTTATTTCAGGGGCGTCCCGCTGGTTTTTTGGGGGGTTGGGATTCGGGTGCGGGGAGAGATTTTTAAATGCCATGGCTTTATATTCACATTTTTTAAAAATCAATTTTAAACATTGAGCAGATGTTTTCATTGAACTTCCCAGGTCCTCTCCCCTGAATATTACAATTAGTTTATAACGCAGCAATGTGCATTACTTTGCATTTGTCAACATTACATTTAATTTGCCATAACGCTCCCTTGTTCATCTAGCTTTGTTAAGTTCCTATGGAGTTCTTCAGTTTTCTCTAGCTTTGACTAGCCTAAATAATATCCTCTCATCTGTAGATTTTGCCATCACACTATTAAGACCTTTTTTCAAGTCATTCATAAAGGTAAAATTCCAGTTCTAATAGTGTCCCGAGGTATTCTCATGTCAATTTTCAATATGGCAAAAAGCTGATCATTTATTCCTACTTTCTCACCTCTTAGCTGATTTTTAGATCTCTAACAGTGCTTACTTTTCTCTCCATGAGTACAGTATCCTCAGGGATTTTGCCAAAGGCCTTTTAAAAATCCAAATAATATTATATCAGCTAGCTTTTTTATCTGCTATTCTGAGGACACACTCAAAATATCTATCAGATGAGAGACTTAATTTTCTTCATATTAAATAATGCTTGTTTGACCACCACCGCCCCCGCATTGTATTTACCTAGGTATTTTATAGATGTATTTTTATATTCTCAATTAATGCATAATACCTGACACCAAAACGAAGACTTTGTTTTTAATTTCCCACTGCCATTACCTTTTCAAGACAGGAAAGTCTTTCCCATCCTTCAGCTGTGTAATTAAAAATCAATGACTGTGCTAAAGATTGCATATTTTTTAGCAGTTCAGTCTCTTCAATCCAGTCTTTCGGAACTCTTAGGCGTATGCTTCTTAGTCCTCAAGACTCAAAGATCATTATTTTCCAGCACCATGTCTTCCAATACATCAATCTCTGACAGTGTCATCTTTATTACCAGAAAAAGCAGGTCTGTGGTACACCCCATCTCCATCTTTTCTGGGATAAGGACAAAGAGGCCTTAACTTTATTAAAAAGCAATCATTCCCCACACAAGAAAAAAATGGAATGGCTCAACATACTGGGTTATCCCCAAACTTTCATTAAACCAGCCACTCATTCAGATCTGAAAATGAAAAGTTCACTATGCTCTAGAACAGGTAGGCTGTTTACTGAGCACCATGGAAATTAGCTGTTTTCTCAATACCCTGTCAAGTTCCCCTAGATAAGATTTATCTCCTAAGAGATATTTCTCCATGGTTTGCAGTAGCCATGATGAGCTAAGTGCCATGTCCCCATGGCTCTCAAAGTAGGGCCTATTAAGACTTTCTATTGGTAAGGGTAGTAGCCCATAATAAGAACATAAGAATAGCCATACTGGGTCAGAACAATGGCCCATCTAGCCCAGTATCTTGTCTTTTGACAGTGGCCAATGGCAGGTGTTTCAGAGGAAACCAAGAGAACAGGTAATCATCAAGTGATCTTCCTGTCACTCATTCCCAGCTTCTGGCAAATAGAAGCTAGGGACACTTCGGAGCATGATTTTGCATTCCCTCTCAAGTCTCTGTATAGGGGCTGCCAGTTCTATCTCAGAAGAACTTGGAGAGAAAGAGTGGCAGAAGAATCCTATAAAGGAACTAAAACATTCTTCCTTGGGCTGCTGCCTGTCAAGTGAGCAAAGGAGAGAGAACCCATGAGTTTCAAACAGGTGTACTGGAGATGCAAAAAGTTTTTAAAAGTTGAATAAGATGCCAAATGATTCCATCTTTACCTTTCTGAGAATCCTCAGACGATGAAAATTATACACACAAGTTTCCTCAGCAAACAACTATGCTAACATTCTGGACATTGCAAAACCAAACTATGATTTATGTTTTATTTAGGCCTGTCTAAACACAGCATTAGATATTTCAGGGACCCCATCAATGACACTTGTAACTGAACATTTTTAAATTAATATTACTATAGCTCCAAGATATTTTTTGTTCTTATATATACACATTTCTTTTTTTCTTATTTATATGCATGTTCTTTGTTTGTATACAAGGAATTATCAAATGCACAAAGTAGTCATTTGCACATTTTCCTCTAGAAGGTCCCTTGTTTGTCAGCCTGTCATTCCATAAAAGGGGAAAGATTTTTAAAATAGTAACGAACTATAAAATCACAATTTGGGAAGGGAACTAAGGACCATGCATATTATCTGGAACTACTCTTAATGCTTAATAAAGGGACATGATAAAAAATACAATGCTCTTCGTGATGCTGGCTTCTATTGGACAGATTTAATAAGTGCTGTAATTTACAACCATCACTCCTTGTTCATAACCCTGTGCTAAACCAATATGCAATTCATTGAGGGTTTACCATTTACACAATTATAGTTATGCCCTGTAATTTAACTCCTTTTCCCTAACAAGCCAAGAGTAATTAACTTGCTAGCCTTTTTTTTTTTTTTTTTTAACTCGGTCTTTTAAAACTCTATGTTTCTGAACAAAAACCACCACAAAAAAAAGCCTGTAATTAAGATATAGAAGATGCAGGAAGTACAGGCAATTTATGGGTTATTTAAAACGGTTTGTTGTGTAGATCTTATCTTTTCACCCTTATCAAATTGAATTCACAGCCTCCCCCACACCAACCACAAACAAACTTTTGACATTCTTGCCTTGCCCTGTAAAATTTTATGCTGATGAAGCATCAGCTCTGACTTTTTGCAACAGGAAGAACACAAGACAACTCTAAGATAATTTAGGGGGAGTGGTCCTGCTTTTTAGCAGGGGGTTGGACTAGATGACCTCGTGAGGTCCCTTCCACCCCTATTATTCTATGATTCTAAGATAAAATTAGGCTCGATCTACACTAGGAACTTATCTTGGTATAATTATGTCGCTGAGATGTGTGGATTTTCAGGTGACGTAGTTGTATCAACCTAACCCCGGGTGTAAGTGATGCGATGCCGACAGAAGGGCTTCCTCCATCAACACTGCTGTCACGCTCATGGAGCTGGAATACCATGCTGATGGGAGAAACTCTCCTGTCAGCACACTCACTAAATACTGCAGCTTCATTAATCTAGACAAGCCCTAAGTGTACCACTATGAAAGTACCTGTTTATTTACATTGTATCCCTGGAGGATTACATATTCTTGGGAGTGGAGATGGGTCTAAAATAAGATCATTTACAGGAGATCAGGGAAGAAAGACAAACTTCTAGGGATTTATAGCAAAACATTTTTAGGAGAGCAGCTTTAGAGAAGATTTTCTTGGTAGGCCTTTGCAGACAGACCTGAACAAGTATGCATATAATACAGGTTCCTTCTTCACAAGAGAGGAAGAATACACACAAAACCACACTAACCACTTGGAGTTAGTAATGTCGCTTAACCAGCTTGGAAGTTATTCTGTAGACCGTGAAGTTGCTCTACTGTACACAAGCAGATTACAGACACTACTTGCACAGCAGTAATAAGTTCTACTCAATACAGCAACAGACTGGATCTCTCTGTCTCTGTAACGTCATTCCTGGGTTAAGGAAGGCTATCGAGGAAGTAAGCATCATCTGGATGTAAAACTTGTTGGAAACACAAGAGTCAGATATATCCCATCTAAGGCTTCCAAATAATTTTACTAGCATTCATTAATTTTTACCGTCTCTAACGAAGTAGGCAAATATTAGATCCATTCTGCAGATGGGGAAAAACTGAAGGTAAGTTTTCAATACAGCCATTAATTCTGAATGCCTAACTTGAGATACCTACAGCCTGATTTTTAGAAGTAATGAGCAACTTCTCAACATTAATTATGTCAATAGAAACTGAGCTTCCCTGAAAAATTTGGCCCTGTACATCTCAGGTGGGTTACCCCAAGTAAATGAGGTACACAGAGTTAAAGTGGATAGCTCTCAACATTTTGATTTAAGTTTGAAGATCATACAAAAGACAGAGGCACAGATTAAACAACACTCCTAAATATTAAATTTTCTTTACAAATGTACATCATTAAAAAAATTAGTCACTGAACATCTAGTCAGATGTAAGTAAAGCCATAATGCAGCCAGAACAATTAACAAGCTGGATTGTTTAATGTTTAAAAATAAAATAAAATAAAATAAAATAAAATAAAATAAAAGGGAGTCAAATCGGACCAAATAATCAACTGTAGAATTTGGGATGCAAGAGAAAGACAAATGAGAAGAAAGTTTCCTTTAACAGGCAATCCAAGGATCCCAAAAGTTACTAGTAACTGAATTATAAATTGCCTTGTTCATGTTTAACCTCACTTACTGCTCCTCTATCCCAAGCTAGGACATCTTATACATTGAATTTTAGTTACTGCCTGAAATCTTCTAACTAAAACTTGAACACAACAGTGAGGAATTTTCCACAGAATCATGGCCATGGCCCTGAGGAATTTGTGTTCGGAGGATGTAAGGACACTGCAGACATTTTGATATAAATCTGCTAGATACAGATGTGTTTCTTTAACCCTTATGCCACAGGTAAATTTCTCTGACACCGGCACCCTTTTCAGTTATGAGGACTGTGTTTATCCCTAAAGTAATCTTTAATAGACTGTGGAAACTGGGAAATGGAAACTACATCAGACGCTTGTCTAGGGACTTGGCCATGATACCAGATTTTCTGACATTTGTAGATGGAGGGATGTACACCGCAGAACTTTAATCAGACTGGCCAGTGTTACAGGTATAGGACAGGGATGGCCCATAAAAAAACACAATGAATAAGAGTCACTGTGTTCCACACCCACAACCGTCCTCTGACTTTGCTCCAATTATATGGTTCTGAGTTCCACTTTTAGGCCTTAAGTCTATTTACCTAGAAATGGGAGGAGTTCTAGCTTTTCCTCCACAGGGGATACACACCTTGTAGTCCAAATATAAAAGTTTGGCAGATTTGAACTTTGCCCATTGCTTAGTGAGCTAACTCAATTCAGGAAAGTGAAAGCAGTTCCACCACCTGACTGATTTCCCCCTCCACACACAACAGGTGTTTTAAGTACATGTTCCTTACCCACTATCTCTGCCTTTATATCAACAATGTAGAACTTTCAAGACAGAATCAGTTGGTCTTACGGCTACAACACACGAATGGAGTGAGAAGGTAACTAACATGGGTTCCATACCTAACTCTGCCAGACTTCCTATCCGACTCGGCAAGCCACAAAAGCCATGAGCCAGCTCCCACTGACTTCAGTGGAAGCCTTTTCAGTGGCATCAGTGGACTTTTGCATAGGGTGGCCGTAATCTCCTCCTGCCTCACTTTTCCACATGCCAGTTGAGATTTGAGAAGTTTGCTTGACATCTTCCAACCCAAAGACTAAGCCTAGTGGCCAGAATGGATGATCATGCTGGTACATTCCCCAAACCATGGCAATTTTAAGAAATAAAATAGTTATGTATTGTATTTAACACTGTCATCCAACTGAAGGCAAGTTTTTTGAAATGTAAAGTCCTCCAATTCTCACTTTTCTTATTTTTTCCCTACTTCATTCTACTTCATAATCTCCCTTTTTGTTCTTTTTTTTTTAAAAAACAATGGATAATGTCATCTCTTTTGCTGCATTGTTTTCAATGCATTTTTACTGTTCTGTCTCTACACTTCAGCCTTTTCTTCCACCCCACTTTGTTTTCTGTTTCTCCTTTATGCTCCTGAGACCAAGTAAAAAATAAGGTAGTCCCTCCCTCCCTCCCCTTCAAAACACATCCAGAATCTTTGACATTTAGAGGTTAATGCGTCTGCAGTCTCTTAGCCATTTTCTACCTAAATTGGCTCCTATCTTCAACTGTCATATCCACGCTAAGCATTCCTAATGCACCTAACACCTTCAATATCTAGGCACCTGCTACAGCAACTGATCTCTCCAACATGCCTGAATGTCCTTTTCCTTACTGAACAGTCACAAGCAGAGTTAGGTGAAAAAGTATGAGCAAATTTCTTTCTCCCAAAAATCAGAGACGTTGCCCTGCTCTGAAACCAGCATATCTAATACAACCAACACAGGAACAGAGAACCGAAGAAATGAAAAGGTAACAAACAGCACCGTGGTGTGAAATATTAGTAAAGGAGTGGTGTTGAGCCAATATTCAGCCAATATTCACTCCAGAATAACTTGGAGAACTCCAGAATGCCTTATTGAGTTGGGTACACGTTATTAGCCTTGTTCTACAGATGGGGTAACTATACTGGAAAATTTAAGAAAAGTGCTCAAGATCACATCAGAACCAAAATCCCAGTTGCTAGGTCCATATCCAATGCACTAGACCAGTGCCTCTTAGTTTAAAGTCTTACCTGGCATCTCCTTTTGAAAGATTGGTGTTTAGAGGGTGAAGAATAACCTTGTTTGCCTCCACATCTAGCACACATTTTGTATGCAGATCAAGCTCTATAAAGAAATCAAAAAGTGCCAAACGTTATTCTTAAAGCACCAGATATCATACACCATCATTTCCTCTAACCTCCAAGCTCATTTATAGTCTTCTGAAAGCTACCCATTAACCATAGAATAAAAACAGATCTATTGCCAAACTTCAGTGCAAGAGAGATTTGATTATAATTTAGTCTGATTTAAAAGCATTTGTTCTTTTAAAAATGAAAGTAGTATTGAAGTCTTATTGAAGTGAGGTGACCAGACATCCTGGTATTATCAGGAACATCCCACTATTAGATATATTGTGTCATATAGGCAAAACAAATCACACAAACACCGAGCAAGAGAGAGAGAGAGCGCGAGCGCAGCAGATTCAAGACCAACTAGCAACACTTTATGTAATAATTGTGTGTACATACAATTGGGGCTGGATTAATGCAGGGATTTTAGGGGCCCACGGCTAAAGGGGGGGCTCTACAAAAATCCAGCCCAGAGTGTTGCCAGCATCTCCCTGCCTGCTGCTGTCTGGGACCTCCCTCTTCGGGTCTCCCTGCCCCACCTCCAGGCTTCCGTTGGCTGCATGCCAGCCGCTTTGCCCCATCCTGCCCCTTCCCCTCTCCTGCTAATTGTTGCTCGCCAACATGCCAGCCTGAAAAAGCTCGCAGGGAGGAGTGAGACCCCTTTCCTGGAGTGCTGCGCTGCCAGCTGGCTGGTCTGCCGCAGGCCCCCAGCAGGTCCTCCATGAAAGTGGGCAGCCCGAGCTCCCCAGGCACCATAATCCGGCCCTGCATATAATATTAGAGAGGGGCACTTGGACAGAAGAGGGCTGGCATTGCCAGGTAACAGGCTAAATGGCGTGGGTAGTAAAGCCATTAGGAGTGTGGGAGTACAAACTGGGTTTTGGTAGGAGTGAACCGAGACTGGGGAGCCCACTGATCAATAGGTGGAGCTGCTGACTGGGTGATACAGGAGCAATATTATAAATCTATATCTAGAAAACCCACTTTTACAGCAATGCCCCAAATGGGTTAATATTAATTATTTCGCTATTCATGACACGCTAGTTTTATTGCTTGTCACTTCCGAAAGAGGCTCAGATACAGTAGAACCTCAGAGGTATGAGCACCTTGGGAATGGAGATCGGTCTTAACTCTGAAATGTTCATACCTGTGAACGAAATGTTAGGGTTGTTTTCGTTTTCCCGCTTCCAACTGATCATTAACTTAATGCAGCTTTGAAACACTATAATGCAGAAGAAAAATGCTGGTTTTTTCCCCCCAACTCAAGTATTTTATTTTTAACACGGTACTGTACTGTATTTGCTTTTTTCTTTGCAGCTTCCTGACTGCGTACTTCTGCTTCCAAATGAGGTATGCAGTTGACAGGTTAGTTCATTAGTCTGGTGTTCATTACGCCGAGATTCTTCTATACTATTGTAAAAAAGGCTGCATACAGAGCACCCTCTTTACTACATGCTACAAAACCCCGTAGCTGAGTTACCAAGATGTGCTCATGCCTAAACTGAATAACCATATTTACTATTTTCAGAGTTAGTCTATAAGGTGCTGCAGGACTCTCGTTTTTTGCATATTTACTATCATTCTCATTCCACCTCCTCTCCTTCCTTTCTTGTTGCCTTCACTCTTTGCATAACATCTCAAATTTAGATTGTAAACTCTGTGAGGGAAGGATCATGTGTTTCAAGCTAGCCTGTGAAGCACCTAACACACTTTGGGGCACTACATATAACATAGCAGACACAGGTTTCTTTCACTTCCCACGTAGCCATCTACAAATAATTTAGTTTTTAACTTATCACGAAAAGGAAATAAATCTACTTCATTCTTGTGAGTGTGACCTATATCTTTGTCGTCCTATGAATAAGCAAAAAGCAGAAAGCCAAGAACTGGATTTCATTTGTTTGTAGAGTGCAATCGGTCTAATCTGACTCAACCGTGTAATTGTTCCCTTCTAAGGCGTTATATAAGGGCCACAGTCAAGAGCAGAAAAGTTGTTTTGTTCTGAAGGATTTTCAGCCAGGCAAGTTTCAGAAGCTCCTCTAATATTAATTTTGATTTCTTCCTTCACACCCTGACAGTCAACTTGCCTATCATTATACAGTACTGCATTTTAACAGAGTTTGTATTTATGCTCTCCAGTTCTGATGCATCAAATTTTCTTGGTTTGGTTGGATAGTAACTGACACCTAAGGTTTTTAATAAGCAGCTTATTCCTCACAATTACTAGAGATGTTTACATTACTAGCATAAAAGCACAGAGTGGAAGAAAAAATGACCTATGCTCAATCAAACAGTGGTAGATCAATATTGTGTTTGGAGTCAGTCAATCATCCTCCTCTTGATCCTGTGATTAAAGAGCAATGGAGTGCTTCCTCTCTGGGGCTGCCATCCAGTCAGAATCTCAGTGGAAATTTAAATGTTAGAAGTAACTTCAGATACCACATATGCTCTCTACCATCTTTTGTTGTTTTATAACCACTTTTCAGGCTTTCCTTTCTCCCCACTGCTATGTAAAAGACCCACACACAGGGAAAACCAACTGATTATATATATAAAGTTCTGTCAATTGGACAAAGTCACCAAAACTAAGAGGAAAAGAATCTGAGCACAAAGTTAGGAATTCCTTGAAACGGCCATTTAAAAGATTCAAACGAAATGGGATTTAAGGTGATATGTCCCCTCCACCTAATATAACATAACTCTAGATAATTCACTTTCAAGTTTCCCCTGCTATATATCTGTGCGAGTTCATTTAATAACAATTTTAGTTTGCAGTAACTACAGCTTATTTAAATATGTATGAGTGTATGAAGAAGAGCACAATACTGTAATGAGATCACATTAGCAAGGTAATTTATAAAACAAAGAAATACTCATGAGGATGCAGTACATCATGTACATCATGAGAATTAATGACAAGCTGTTCAAAACCCATCTGAAGTGTTCCTTTTGTGTTCTGCTGTTAAATTTAAAACACAAGAAAAGAGACTCTGCCAAATATTCGTCATAAACTCATTCCATGTGGCTGACTGCATTCTTTCTTAGATATTTCGGATGCTGCATATACTGTTCATTGCACAAATGTTTTAAGTAAATGAGCTAGTCTGGGAAGTTTCTGATTCAGCAAGTACTGCATGGAAATAAGGTGTGCATGACTATATGACTGCTCTATTCCACTGAAAAAATGGTTGCTTAACAGTTCCACTCAAATCTTACTGCAATGGTGTTCACTCTCCCATAAACAAACTCACCAGAAACCAGTTTTAGTAGTCTTTATCTGATCATTTGTTGACCTTAAAATTATCAAGTAACCATGAAGCCAAAACATTACGGTCATCTCTTATAGAACTAGACTTAAGAGCACATTTATTTATTTAATAGTTATTTTCCTTTGAAGCATATGCATTTGACTCAATAGTGATTGCTCAGAATTATTGTCCCTCCTTGAAAGTAAATGGTAAGAACCTTCAAGGCGTTACAAATATTTCTCAGTTATGCAATTATATTTTAAGCAAGCTGAAACAAACTAGAACCACATGCTCTACCTACGAGTCACTGCCTAGTTTTCCCACGTGATCACCAGGTTTATTATTGGTTACCCTATGAGAGTTGAATATTAATAAACTGCAATCATTCACTTTTAAAAGGATATTGGAGAGTAAATTCATTGTGTTTCACATACTGTCATCAGGGTGCGACACGTACCACTTCATTCATGAAACTAGTTATGTTAAAAGGGCAACATTAATTATACATAATAAGAACATTAAAATGATCATACTGGTCCATCAACCCTAGTAACCAGTCAGCCAACAGTGGCCAATGTCAGATGCTTCACAGGGAATGAACAGAACAGGTAATCATCAAGTGATCCATCCCAAACTTTAATTTTCAAATACATCTTTTACATGTCTGCGGTGGAATTCATCCAGAACACACTTCACAAACAATATATTCATAACATAGTAGAAATGCAACCACCTCCAAAGTGCAGGTCATCAGAAAGCTGGTGCACAGGACATTGTATAATTGGGGGAAATATTCAGCAAGGACACTCAGGAAAATTCCTTCTCTCAAAAAGAAGGCCTTAAGTCATTTAACATCCAAGCTGTGCAAAAGTCCTTTTTCTTACATGCAACAAACTGGGTGGCACTCAATTCATCTACCATATTAAGAGGAAGGTTAACATAACAGGGATTTGAACATGTGTTTTCAAGGAATCTAGGTACTTCAAATTTAAAGCAAAGATCACTAATCCACCTCCTCCAGATAAGGCTATTTTTAAGATGAACAATGGTGTGCTATAGTTAAGATGCTTCTAACTAATTGATAGGTATGGTACAATTACTAGAAAACAGAAATTGATTTGTAAATGAATCAAACATATTTAGTGCATCTGCCAATACCATTTTGAATGAAAAATAAAAGTGGAAGACAGAAGTATAAAAATTAAATTTAAGAGCTCAAATTGTCTGCCACTAGTTCACTTTGTATTTATCAGTCCGGTTAACATTTAACTAGATCGTATCACACACTTTTCTAAAGTGAAGTCAAACATTAGCTGCCATAAAAATAAATGTCACCGCCTCTGAATTTGCCAATTGATAAAAAACCTGAACGATGAAATTTAGAGTTTGAGAATACTCTTGAGTAAAAGAACTATACTGGAACCAAGAGACCTCAACATACTTCTATTCAACTGAAAATAGCCCTGCATTAAAAACAATTAAATACTGTGGTAGCACCCCAAAAGGTTCAGGGTTCCATTATGGTAGCTGCTAAACAGACAGCAGGGCTGTCCTTGGAGGAGGGGTGAGCGGGGTGACTGCCCCAAGCCACATGGGTCCTCCACTGCCATGCTGCACGCTCCCCTCACCCCACTGCCTTCAGCAGCAAGCTGAAGGCCAGGGGCAAGACAGGAGCAGGGAGCCCAGCCCCTGGGCCTTCTTGCCCACCTACCCAGCATGAAGAGGAGGGGGCCCCCATAGGCCAATTAGCCCTGGGCCCCATTCCTCCCAGGGACAGCCCTGACAGACAGCAATGAAGATCTGGTTCATACTCAGAAAAGCATCCGGGCCTCACTCTCAGGAGTAGTTCCACAGAATTCAATGAAATCACTCACATATGTGTTTATAGGACTGGGACCCAATTTGAAACAAGATGCAACAAATGAGCACCACGAGCAGACTCAAACACCCATTTCGATGCAAGACGTTAAGGAGACAAACCCCGTCAGAGGGAAAGAGACAGCACCGAGGCAGTAGTAGTTATTTATGAGGGGTTCAAGCCAACTGTCATTAGCTAATGGGAGCTGGATTGTACCCCAGACAAGATGATCATATTGGTTCTTTCTGACCTTAGAGTCTATCTATTTGCCTCCTGCACAACGCAGACCACAAAATCCCACCCACCCACCCTGAATAAACCTATGACTGAGTTAGTAAAGTCCTCAAATCATGATTTAAGGATTTTAAAATACAGACTCCACTATCAAGTGAGCTGTGCCCCATGCTACAGACGAAGGAGACCTTTTTATAAAGACAGGTATAGGTATATAGATACAGTATATCTATATATATTTGCATGCCACTTTATAGGTCTATAGCCCTGCCCAGCCCAAAGACAACAGCAGCATGCAGACACGAAGAATATTTCAAAGTTTGTTTACAACCAGTCAGCAATGGGTTTATAATATTTTAAAGTCTCCTTTTGCAGGGTCATGAGCAATAACCTTCATTTCAAATCCAGAAACCTTCTAAGATTCATGATAATATTTCTAAAAATTAAATGTTCCAGCAAAGGTTTTTAAAAATCACTTTCTTGCCTTTAGGTCTTTTAACAAACAAAACCACAAGATCAACTTTCAAAGTGTTGCCAGTCAGACTTTAAGACTGCATAAAACATACCTCAGTTCTAATCTTATGAGAGGCAATTCTCATTTACCTCAATAGTTCAAAAATCTGGCATTACAATTGTTCATTACAGTAAAATAAGGAGTTCTAGGACACTATGTGTTTGTTTTGCTCAGATAGACTAATATGGCTACACTGCTGGAACTCATTACAGTAAGTTTCAGGAGCATCAGAAGGGCTGTATTGAGATACGGATTGTGTGCATATATATATTTTTCCTTAATTTACTTCCTGGCCATTTTTTAAATGCAGCATTTCCTTTTGTGCATTGGTTTCTCCACCAGCTGCCACACTTGAATTTTTCTAATTTTTTTAAAAGAGTAAAATAAAAGAAAAATTAATACACCCCAAAGGCAAATTTCATTTTAAAAATTCCCTCACTTCACACTTTCTCTTCCAGCTATTTTTATCATTATCTCCCCGTGTCTGGGATACTTTGGGCCACTTTCACACTGGTGGGACAAGGATGGGGGGAAGGATTTATTTGATATAAGAGGGAAGGGAAAGCTGATGTAGGGAACCAGAAGGGGAAAAACAGGGAAGGAAGAAATTGAGTTGGAAGGGAGCGAGGAGAAAAGGAAGGAGCCCCACTGTAAACTGGGTGCAGAGGTGGGTACTCTATGGTAGCAGGAAGAAGAGAAGTGAGGAAGGGAGAACATTAGGAAGAGGGAGACCTTAGAAGAAAGGAAAATCATGAAGGGGAGAGATGTGGAGTGGTAACAAGGGGGTCTCTCCCCCCTCCCCACTGTGCATGTGTTGGGTGTGCCTGGGGAGGTCTCTCCCCCCTCCCCACTGTGTGTGTGTTGGGTGTGCCTGGGGGGGGTCTCTCCCCTTCTCCACTGTGTGTGTGTTGGGTGTGCCGGGGGGGGTCTCTCCCCCTCTCCACTGTGTGTGTGTTGGGTGTGCTGGGGGGGGTCTCTCCCCCTCTCCACTGTGTGTGTGTTGGGTGTGCCGGGGGGGG
>ML685823.1:21207-59022 GCA_007922175.1 Pelusios castaneus
CTCCAGAGACCCCCCTCTCCTTCCCCCTTTCCTCCAGAGACCCCCCCCAGCAGACACACACACGAGGGAGAGAGACCCCCCCGGCACACCCAACACACACACAGTGGAGAGGGGGGTCTCTGGAGGAAGGGGAAGGGAAGGGAGGGGGGTCTCTGGAGGAAGGGGGGGTCTCTGGAGGAAGGGGAATGGAGGGGAGGGGGGTCCCTGGGGGAAGGGAGTGGAGGGGGGTCCCTGGGGGAAGGGGAAGGGGGTCCCTGAGGGAAGGGGAAGGGAGGGGGGTCTCTGGGGGAAAGGGGAGGGGGGGTCTCTGGGGGGAGGGGGGAAGGGAAAGGGAGGGGGGTCTATGGAGGAAGGGGGGAGGGGAGGGAAGGGGGGTCTCTGGGGGAAAGGGGGAAGGGGAAGGGAGGGGGGTCTATGGAGGAAGGGGGGTCTCTGGGGGAAAGGGGGAAGGGGAAGGGAGGGGGGTCTCTGGAGGAAGAGGAAGGGAGGGAAGGGGAGGGGGGTCTATGGAGGGAGGGGTGGGGGGGGAGGAGGACGGTCTCTCCCCCCGGCCGCGCTCACCTCTCCTGTTCATGGGGCGGACCCGCACCGCCACCTTCACTTTGGAGTCCCCCATCCCTCCGTCCCCCGCTTCGCCTCTCCCTCCTCTCGGCTTCCGTCCTCGGCAGGGCAGGGGCAGAGGCAGGGCACGGGACGCCCGGCTGCTGGCCGGGCCGGGGGCGGGGCAGGGGAGGTGGAGACAGAGGGAGGAGCTTCGGGAACGGGAAGAAGGGACTACAGTCCCCAGCGTGCAACGCGGCACCCTTCGGGCCCCGAGGGCGCGTTGCGTGCTGGGAAGCGTAGTCCGACGGGTCCCTCCCTGTGACTCACGGTGGAGCGCTGCATGCCGGGACATGTAGTCCCTGAGGATGCAGACAGGCCCAGTTTATGGTTCCCAGCCTCTCACCTTACCCCGGGTTCTGGCCAATGGTGAAGTGCCACGTCAGAGGGTTGGGGCCCTAACTGCCCAGCTCTGAGCTAGTGGGGTGGAGCAGGAAGGCAAGGGGAGCTGGGTGCCCGGACTCCTGGGTCCCCGTCTCAGCTCTGGGGGGCACAGCCTGGCAGGGGAGTAGAGAGGTGTCAGGGCAGCTGTCCTCACACCTCAGGCCAGGCTCGTCCCCACTCTGTTCCCTGTTGGTAACGAGGATAGCACAGTGCCCCTTCTTCGCCGCCCCCGCATAACATCCGCCAAAAACCCGCCATTTTCCAAATAAAACTAAGATTTCTTCAACTTTTCTTTTTCTCTGTTAGTTCTTCGCCGAAATTCAACACACCCGCCTCCCACACGCAAGCATTGATAATCCCCTAAATTAATCAGACTGTTTCACCTGCAGGCTAAGATGGAGAGGGAAAAAGCGATCCTTATTTGTATTTTTGGATGCTCGAGAGGAGCTCAGACAAGATTGGAGACACATTAGCGATTAGAGATACATTAGCGTATACTTAAGTAGATAGCATTTTGCTCCAGGCTCTGGGAAAGACATACAATCTAAAAAAACCAAGGAGTCCTGTGGCACTTTTAAAGACTAACAAATGTGTTTATCACCGGAGGTTTTGTGAGTAGAATCCCAATTTATCAGACGCATGCAATGGAGGTTACTACCTCTGATGAAGTGGGATTCTACACATGAAAGCTCACGTGATAAATAAATTGCTTAGTTTTAAAAAGTGCCACAGGACTCCTCATTTGTTTTGCTGAACTAAACTAACATGAGACCCCTTCTGGGACACACATTCTATTGGTTATTGAGATAGGGGACTGGAAGGAGGTCAGAACTGCTGAGTGCTGTCCCCAGCTCCGGAAGGGGTGGGAGGTGTGGTAGGGACTTCCTGATTTTTATTCTCAGATTTCCAACTGACTTTAGGCCAGTCACTTCACCTCTCTCTATGTCACTATAATCATGCCCACTGCAAACTAGAGATCCACAGCTGTAATATGTAGCTATTTCATCATCCATCTTCAAAGCATTCCTCAATACACTTTGTTGAGCCTACGTGACAGAAACATGACAATGGTGAGGCTGCTGTGCAGAAACCACTAATTCTTATGCTGACCAATACTGTCTCCTTGTTTACTTGTACTCTTCTGTCTGTCTACATCCATCTGTTGTCCCTTGTTTTACACTTTCATTATAAGCTCCTTAGAGCAGGGACTGTCTTTTTGTTCTGTTTTTGTACAGTGTCTATCTCTAGCACAATAGCAACCCAGTCCATGACTAGAGCTCCAACTCACTATGGAAATGAAAATGATAATGATAAAACTAAATGTAAATTATCTTTATCATGATATACCAATGCTTCTCTTCATATTCACTCTGTGAGCTCCAGGAAACATGCACATTATAGCCTATAAAGTGCCCCCGGCATGCTCTTTTTACTAGTCATATTTGTTTCTAAAATAAATTCTCCATCTGGGGGCAATGATATTCAAGTGAATCTTTCAGAGAGGTTTGCAAGGTTTCTGAGTTTTCCCCTAAGATCTTTACAAATAGGAATCCACTGAGTATGGGGTAGGATTATTTTTTCATGGTAACATTTAGCATGAGAAGCCAATGACATATAATGGTGCATAATAGCTTCATATAAAAAGGTACCAAGGAAAGTACACAGATATAAAGACTATACGGAAATGTAAAAGTTGAGGATTAATAGAAGAAATATAATATTTTGGAGTGTATCTGCTGTTGAGAGATAGAGCAGGCACTAAGGACCAGGCAATACCTCAACATTAACTGAACAAGAGAAAACATAACACGGTACTGCCTTGGCCACGTGATAGTGGTTTGTTTTAGGTAGCCTATGTGGCATCGGGCTCTGTTATAACTGTGTTACAGGCCACATTAAAGACCAGGGACTATAATATAGTTCCATGACATGGTTGTAAGAAGAATTTGGTCTGTCTTCACAGAAAAAAACTATCTGTGTTATTCTGCCATGGCATGACATACCCTGTCCAAACACGGTATGTTTCATAGTGAAGACAGACCCAGCAGTTCACTAGTGATATTTAAAGATGGTTTTAAGAATATTACATCCTATCTACATTAGCTGTTCAACGGTGTTTGCAGATACCATTTTTTAAAACTCTGGGAATTAACATATACAAGGTCTTGAAATCTCACTCATTTAAATGTCATGGTTGAAAAGCTCTTTAGTTTCTATCCTTGTTCAAAACAAGGGTTCTTTCTCTGTCTCTCTGAAAGGCCAAATTGCATAGAGAACAGAAAAAAAATCTTTTAGAATTGTAATCCTTCATCTCTTCAGCATGGAAGTCAGGGCCAAGGCTTTGTAACAGAATAATAGAGACTCTCAAAACAGAAACCACCAAAAACAAACACCCACTTCAAATGATTTCGGAATAAGATTTGCCTTCATATACACTTCCCAGCCAAAAGAATGGGATCCCATGATAAAAATATATTGCTTAACCCCAACTAACCTGAAGAATACCTTCTCTAGGTAAACAATATTCAAATATTCCAGTTGGCATTTAATAGACACTGGAACCTGGACACACACACACAAAAAATGTCATGGTATCTTGAATGACCATAACGGTCAAGACTTTGGTTTCCTCACTTTGATTTCCATGGTGCTAGCAGGTCATACCAATCAGGGAAGTGAAAAAACATAACAAGGATTAAACAGGTTTTCCGCTTTATAGAGAACACCAAAATCCAAACGTGCCGTGTACAGACTAAACAACATAGCTACATAATGAAAAGATGGGCAATTTGCCATAGTACAGCGGGCTAGTAGTATGCCCCTGATGTGGCAATCTGATCTGTATGAGTGGTCCCTACATTTGTGAGCAATGGCCCACCCAAATGGCTCCAATGGACCATGCTTTAAACTCCTGTGATATTTTCTACTTAAGGATTTCAAACAAACATTTTCTGACCCTCAAGACGTTGTTGAGATAAATATTGCCCCCACTCTAAAGATGAGGAAAAGGGTCAATGATTTGAGGTACCTTAGTATTTGGGCATCCAATGTGAGGCATTTAAGACCTGTTTTAATTAAATTTGAAGAAACTATCAAGATGCTCACATACCAAAATTGATTGAGGGGGTTATCTAATTACAGTAATTTGTCACTCCCCTTTCCCCCCCCCTCCGCCTCTTCCTTTCAATTGTCTGTCACTCTTTCATATGTAAAATTAGATTATGAACTCTATTTATTATTTGTTATGAAAAAACATCCTGGTTCGGATATGGTATAGTTAAATAATAATGAATGAATGAATTATTTTAATTGATATTTTACTAAAATTTGGGCTCCCATGAATGCAACTTCAAAACCTTCTAATCAATTTTACCTTAGAATCTTAATTGCCAGGAACTCAGGAGAAACTGAATCTACTTTATGGAGGAATGGTGTCTTATATAATACTTGCTGTCTTTTGCAGGTTTATTTAAAGACAACCAGATGTCTAGCCCTTTGGACTGAAAATAACCTTCACAAATTTAGTGCCCAGAGCTTCTAGTCTAGAAGAGAGAAGTTTGCACAAGTGTAATTACATCATGTATCTACCAATGCAGAAGCACCTGTAGAAAGTTCCCTAAGGATGAGATGTCATACGGCAATAAGTTGCGGTAGAGGTGTACATTAGTGTAGTTACATCAGTGTAATTACTCCAGTAAGAACATCCCTCGTCTAGGCCTAGTTGACCTATCAACATTGCTCAAGGCTGTAAAAAATTGTGCCCTATATGACATAGTTAGGTTGCCCCCAGCATAAACACAGCTAGGTCAATGGAACAATTCCTCTGTCAACTTCGCTACTGCCTCTTGGAGAAGTGGATTACCTGCATTGACGGAAAAGTCTCTTTCATAAACGTAGGAAGTGTCCACACCAGTGGTTCTCAACCTTTTGTGGGTTGCAACAGACTTGGCAGTATTGTGATCCTACAGGACACACCAGCCCACCCTCTCCAGACTGAATCCAGTCATCTCCCCAACTCTGAGACACTTACAGCTGTGTGGTAACACAGTAATGTGTCCTGGCACAATGGTTGAGAACCGCTGGTCTATACTATAGCAGTACAGCTGCAAAGCCATAGCTGAGCCATTGTAGCAGCTGTAGCATAACCATAATCTTTTACACAGGCCTCGTCTACACACAGTTTTGTTGACAAATACTCAGCTGTCATCAACAAAGCAATGGAGGGGCACCCACTGAAATGCTCCTCCCACTGACAATGCTCTTGCTACGCTGACAAAATAAAACCACCTTGAAGCACGCATAGAGCATGTTGTGACAGAGAGCTTGTCCTCACTACTCTGCAGCAGCATTGATTGAGCGGCTCTGGTGAAGACAAGCTCAGTCAATTGCTGAGAACCCTCCTGCTAACTCTGGTACTCCACCAGAACAAGCAACATAAGCTATGTCAACAAGAAAGTGTCTCCCATCAACATAGTGAAGACAGCATGGCTACTAGATGCGTGGTACGTCAGCTTCAGTTAGTTACTTACATATTGTAACTTGTGTTGTTGGAGTCACGTAGAGAAGACAAGCCCATAGTTAGAGCAACGCAGTGTCATTGTAGACATCACGCTTAGTTATGTTGCCCTAATTGGCCTCCAGGAGGTGTCCCACAAGCCTGTCATGACCACTCTGGTCAGCAGTTTGACCTCTGCTGCCCTGAAGGAACACAGGTATGCACCCTTTGCCCATTTAAAGGCCCAAGAATTTTTGACTTTCCTCTTCCTGTTTGCTCAGCACGCACAGCTCACAAAGAACCTTCCCAGCAGACCATGCTGGGTTTATGCGCCAGACGCTCTCCAGTGAGAAGGACATTAGTGCTCTTAGATCTGCTGAATCTATGGGGAGAGAAGGCTGTGAAGTTGCAGTTTCCTGCCAGCTGAGGGAATTTTGATACCCATGGGGTGATCGCAAATGGCATACATGAGAAGGGGCATGAGAGGGAAACTCAGCAAAGTCATGTTAAAATCAAGTAGCTAAGGCAGGCATACCAGAAGGCAAGGGAGGCTGGCTATTGCTCTGATGTGTGAAGACATGAAGACATGCCACTTCTGTAAGGATCTGCATGCCAACCTTGGTGATGATGATATTTCGGGGGGGGACTGGAAGCCGTGGCCAACAGACTCATCCCAGATAAGGAAATGGTGGATGAGGAAATGGACCTGTAGGACAATGTGGAGCACCTGCCAAGGTCATCTGATGGCTCTGTGAGTTAGGGCCTCTTTTTGACTCCCAAAGGGTCTAGCCAATCCCAGCCATCTGTCTCTGGTGTTCAGGATGCAGGGAGCTCCAGTAAATACTCATTGTGCTTTGATATTGCACAAGGAGAGGAGATAGAGCTCACCTGTACTTGTTACTTTATAGAGGAGGATTAAGGGACAGAAATTAAGAGCAGAGCTTGCCCAGCTATGCAGTGGGGCCTTGGCAGAAAAGTTTATTAGTGTATACAGAGATGTCCCCGGAATCCTCCATAGAGATCTCCAGGAAACGTTCCTGGAGGTGTTCTGCAGTCCTTTGCCCGAAATTCCTTTTTGCCCATTCTCCCTTGTCTACCCCAACTCCCCTTGAACTCACCATATTTGGGACTCACACTGACCTGCGTGCTAGCCAAGGTCAGTGAGAAATAGTTGTGTGTAGCTTTTGTCATTCATGGCTGTGAGCGCATGCACAATAATGTCTCAGTTCATTTTTCTTTTGTCTTCTGCAGGTGTAACCTTGAGGATCCACTCCTCCATGCCGGCAGAGAATCCATCTGATAAGTGGTGAACCAGAAGGAATAAGGAGGATATGTTTCACACAGTGCTGCAGTCAGTAGATGTAGTACATAGCGAAATAAGAACACGGAAGGAGACAATTAATGAAAGACTGAGGCTGGATAGCCAGGAAAGGATACAAGGGCAGGAATGGATGACAAAGCTCCTGGAGGGCCAAACGGATGTTGAAGTCTTTCATTAACCTTCAATATGAGTACATTTGTGCCAGACAGCCCCTCCAGCCACTACAGAATTCCAGTTCAGGTCCTCCACAAATTCTTCCACCACATTCCTTGTGTGTTCCTGGTCCCTCACAGTACCCCATGCACTCCACACCTGGGGACTGGTTTCCCAATGAAACCTGGAATTAGACCTAGCTGTGAGAGCTCCAACTGCGAGACTATTCTTCTTTGATATGTCCTGTAGGCATTCACAGCAGCGGAACCACCTGATGGGCACCTCCTGGGGATGTTTCTGGGGAATCAGTCTCAAGTGGTCCCGACAAAGTGGGCTGTGCTCTGCCTCTCCCATGCCAGACTCTGGCCTCAGAGTCCTCTACTTAGGATACTGGCCCTCCAACTAAGTCCCTAAAGTCCATCCCTTCCAGGATTCAGTCTAGCTCACTAATTTGAAGAGTCAATGTGCCAATGAGCCTGTGCCACTCCTGGCACACTGGGGGGAGTGGGGAGGGACCAGGGCCCACCCACTTCTCCAGGCCCCAGCCCACAGACCCTATGTATTTTGTCTGAGGCCTCCACCTCCCTCCAGTCCTCTATTCAACAGTCACTTTCCTGGGCTGCTTTTCCCACAGCCCCCAGTTGCACACAGTGTCTCACCAACTGACAGCCACCATCTGTTCCTAGCTCCATGCCCCAGACCACTGCCACTGCCTGCTTCCTTCAGGAACCCTGGATCTGCTCAGCTCCTACTGAAGTATTGCATTAAGAGCTCTCCAGGGTGCTGGCTACTGCAGTCCAGCTAGTCAGAGAGAATACTTATTCCCTCCAGCTCCTAAGACAGACTGAGCAACTAGTGCAACTGCTCCCCTTTTTATACTGGCTGCTTGCCCCTGATTGGCTTAGCAGCCCCAGCTGCTGATTGGCTGCCGCACACAGGCCCTCTTTAACCCTGTGTGTACCAGAGCAAAGTAACTGCACCACTGCATGTCCTGTGTTTGATCAAAAGTTTGTGTTTGATCCTGTTATTAAACTTGAGTTTTTGTCTTTATTTGTGAAATACATATTTACATTGCTCACTGCTAACACTGAAACACAGTGGTGATAGGTAGTAATATTTGCTTCTTGCATTTCATGTTCAGGAAGCAAGTGCTACAGGGGATCTTCAAGGCAGCAGTTAAACATTGCCTGGCCCAATGCATCACGTAAAGACACATTACCGGCAATCATTGTCAAAATGCTCCTGCAAAACCTCCCTGATTCGAATAGCCGCCTGCTGCACCATTCTAATTGCTCTCATGTCTGGCTGTTCAAAATTAGCAGCCAGCCAACTAGCCTCAAAAGTCCACCCCTGGTAGAGTGACAATACTTCCCATTTTTAAAGGGACAGCCTCTTATTTTAGCCATTTTCCCCAGGACCCAACTTTTTAATTGAAAAAGCTGCCTTTGCCCCATATTTCTGGCTCTCAAGCCACAACGGAGAGCTGGGGCCGGTTTGGAGTCATTTAAATCTCTTGCCGCGAGCAGCAGGCACGTGCCTGGGCTGCACAGAGTGGGAAACAAATGACACGCCATGTTGCAGGCTGTCTCTCCCACTCTCTGCTTCAGTGTGGTGAGTGAGTGCGGTGTGGGAGCTGAGAGGAGCCGCTGCTGCCGTGGGTGCTGGGGGCCCTGGCCTGAACATTGCTGCTGTGGGCACTGCAGGTTGCTGGGAGGCGAGGTTGAGGTGCTGCTGCCTTTGAGGGGCTGGGAGATGGGCAGTGGTTAAAGCATAATTTGACGGGCCCCGGAACCCTCCTAATCTCCGGGCCCCCTTCCCGTATTGTCTGGGCCCCCTTCATGCATGTGTGGGCCCCAGCCCAGGTAGGCATTTGCAACCATTTCTCAGTACCACATGCATCGGTTATCGCTCCCTAAAAATATTTATAATTTTATATGGCGTTTATGTCTCTAGCAATTATTGTCACAGACTAGCAAACACTGCGTAACACAAGAAGTATTGTGATTAACAACGGTGGGGCGTAGGACCTGCCAGCAGCCAGGGCAGGGTGGAACATGTGTTCCGCTGGATTTTTCTATTTTTAGGGGCCCCGGAACTCTGGCCCCTTAAATTTGGGGGCCCCGGAACTACGTTCTGGTGCATTCCTCCTTACTTTAACCCGTGGAGGTGGGCCATGGCACCGCAGATGTGAGGTGCCAGAGGGAGTTGCAAGGGATGAGGAACCAATGCCATGACATGCGGGAGGAAAGGTGGGAACTTCTGGGCACTTTGGAGGGGGGGGGGGGCGGGGGGGCCGCCCCCGGGCCCGCGGGGCTGTTGGGGACGGGGGAGGGGGACCAGATCCCTCCTCCACCCCATCCTGTTTTTTCTCATTTGCTCTTAGGTCACCCTAATCCCTGGGGAAACATTTCATAAATATTATGGAGAGTGCAGCAGGGTGCAATGACCTGCGCAATGCATGGCCGGCCCTGGCGCTGGGCACAGGGGCCCAGCCCTGAGTCCCAGAACCCCAAGCCTCGTCCTGAGCTGGGGCAGCGCAGCTCAGAGAGCCTGTGACTGCCATGAGCTCCCTCATGCCTGCCTGGGAGGAGCTCACGCCGGCAGAGGCGGGCTCTTTTAAGTCTCCTGCTCTGCAGCATGTAAGCGGTGCAGAGAAGGAGAAGAAGAGGGAAATTTTAATCCCTCCTCTCAGATGGGGCAGTGGGGGGGTGGGGGGGGACAGTGGAAAGCAGCTGGCCCTGGAGCCCCAGATCAGGTTTGGGGATGGTGGTGGCAGGATCCAGCCCCAACCCTGGCCAGGGACCCGGGCTGGGCCTCCAGCGGCAGCAGGATCCAACCCCAACCAGGAACCTGGGGCTGCTGGATCTGGCCCCAGCCAAGGACCTGGGGTCAGAGGCAGCAGGAGATCTGACCCCATCCCTGACCCTGGCCCCAAGCTGGGGATCAGAGGATGGCAGCAGCAGGAGCCAGATCCAGCCCTGGTCCCGGTCCCAGTCCCTGGCTGGGGACCCAGGGCCAGTGGCGGTAGAAGCCTGATTCAGCCCCAGTCTGAGGCCCCCAGCTGGGGACCCAGGGCTGGCAGGCTGGATTGGGGCTAGGAAAGCAGGCTCAGCCCAGCAGGGGAGCGGGGCCAGCGTGGCAAGAGGAGGAGGGTCTGGGCCTGGGCCTAGGCCCCGAACATTTTTTTGGGGCAGTGACGCCTAGGCGAAATATTTTCCTTTTTGAGGTCTAATTGGCCCCCAAAACAGCATCAGCACTAGTGGCCTTTTAATCAGCCAAAGGCACATTCCTTTGGTCATTTGGCATTTACTGAGCCTGTTGCTGAAGGACTCGGTGCTGAAGTCCAGGTTCCCAGCGTATAGCT
Source organism: Pelusios castaneus (assembly GCA_007922175.1). Lineage (NCBI taxonomy): Eukaryota > Metazoa > Chordata > Testudines > Pelomedusidae > Pelusios > Pelusios castaneus. The sequence continues at coordinate 31,525 of ML685823.1, forward strand.
TCATAAACCATGGGAGCAAAGGGTAGGTGAGGTCTCCAAGGATCACGACGGGCATGTCCACATCCCCTATTGGAATCCTCTCGAAAGGAATTCCCGGTATGCAGCTTTCGATACAGTCCAGTGTTCCAAAAGTTCATGCGTCGTGCACCTTCCTTGCCCTCCCTGCATTAATGTCAGTGAAACGGCTCTGGTGATCCACCAGTGCCTGCAAGACCTTGGAGAAGTAGCTCTTTTGCTTGATGCATTCCAATCGCAATGTGGTCGGGGGCCAAAAATGGAATACGCCCTATCGCAGTTAGGGAATCCCATTGCCTCAGAGCCACCAATTATTTCCTGCACAGTCCTCTATGGCAGGAGGTGATTACAGGCCCTGCACACTTTCATCCCAGCAACCTTCTCAGTGGACTTTCCAACTCCAAATTGATTTGTGCCTGGTTGGTAGCAGCCTGGAGTTGCCAGCTTCCACACAGCGATTACCACTATCTTTTCCATAGTAATGGCAGCTCTCATTCTGGTTTCCTTGCACAGAGTGCTGGGGTGCCCTGCACACAGTTCCAGGAAGGTGGCTTTGTGGATCCAAAAGCTTGTCGTAGATTGTAGACGCTCAGCCGACCAAGGAACAGTGAGTGGACATGCTCAGACAATGTTATTAAAGTGACTTGTCATCATCGATATAATTTAGGTTGACTTAACTCTGTAGTATAGACCTGGCCACAGCCTCACCTGATAGGGAGTCGTCTATAGCTATTCAATAGTAATAGCAAATGTGTGAATTATATTCCCTTAGCCACCCTATTCACTGTGATGATTCAAAGATTAGCGCCAACTATTTAAATGCTAATGTAATGTTACTTTCCCCTCCTATTCATTTCTTTAGCTCCTGTCTTCAGTGCTATTACACCCATGTCAAAGAGTCCAATGACGTTGTTATGCCACTGATTACAATATGTTTTTAAAGCTGTAGTGTGGATGAGAGCTAACTACACCCGACTGTCCAAGGCCTGGTCTACACTTAAAATTTAGAATGATCCAGCTGCCTTGCTTTGCAATGTGAAAAATTCACACCCACAAGCATTGTAGTTAAGCTAACCTAACCCTCAGTATAGATGAGGCTAGGTCAATGGAAGAATTCTTCTGTTGATCCCGCTAGTGCCGCTCGAGGAAGTAAGTTACCTTCCTTCATGGAAAATCCCCTTCCGTTAATGTACGAAGTGCCTACACTACAGACTCTGTGTCCATAGTGTAGACGTGGCCCATGTCTTCCACAGAGACAAAGTTTGACTGGTTATTTTGAACCAATCAAAGCACCAAGGATTCACTGTATCCACATTAGCCATGTTGATGGGGGTAAGAATATCTGCAGATGTGCCAGAGACCACCCTAGCTATCTGTTCAATGGGAGGGAGAGATCTTCATTTTTAGAGTCATTTTCCGATTATGGAAAGGGACTAGCATTCTTCTTTGACTGGACAGAACTCTATTTTAGTGCACAGTGAAAAATACTGTTGATTTCTGTGGACTACTCCTCATCCAGAAATGAACCATGAGAGAACCAAAAGTGTTAAGCCTATTTTAAACTCACATCCTCATTTGTTAGAGTGCATATCAAAAGAGAAGCATCAATTATTAATGTGCTATAGACCTGGTTCCAGTCCATAAATCATTCAGGCTCATGAAAGTTAAAGCAGAGGAGTTTGTCCATGCCACACACACTGTTAAGCGTCATTAGGGTCCAAACCTGCCAGGCACTGAGCACCCTCAGTCAGTTTCCTTCAATATCAGCAAGAGTTAAGGGCTCTCAGCACTCCTCAGGAGGCACTCAGCATACTTCAGGATCAAGCCCATAGTCAGAACAAGAGATCTAAGATGAAACATTCATAAGATAAGACTTCTGGGTGCTGTGCATATTGCCATAGGCTTTCTGGGAAGTTCCTGGGATAATGCACTTATAATTATACCAACTTGGAGGTTAGCTGCTAATATGCCAATTTATCTTCAGGGTTCATCTCATTCTTCAGTCTAATTTAAAGGAGATATGATTCTATAAATATATTGTAATTGGTCCTTCTGAAACAAACACGTGGAAACAACTCTAAAGTCCTGAAATCTCCTGAAGACAAGTTTGCTTTGTATTTGCTTCAAGTGTAACCCCAAAAGGACCTGTCAGCATTTAAAGCAGAGATGGGCAGAGCAGTGTGGATGAAATAAAAAAGTCAGGTTCTCCATAGCAGAAGAGCCAAAGTCCTGCAAAAAAATCAGCTTGTAGCAACATTTCCAGCCAATTCACAAACAGCTATGCTTGAAATATCATGAGATACAGTTTGTAGAAGTTCACAGGTTCATGTATGTTTTGGAGAAGCATTTCTTGCAATCCCTGTCACTGGGATGTTTGTAGAATCAAAGTGCTGAGACTCTCTCAAGCAATATACAATGGTAGCCTTTACTGATCATGTTCTCATTTCATGGATAACACAACAAAAATGATTGAACTCCTGAAGTCGTGTTGCAGCGTTTACAGAGCTCAGAGTAAAAACTGAGATGGATTAGCTGTAAAAGGCTCTTCTTTGGTTATACCAAAGTCCTCATCAGGAGTTTTGAGGGTGCAGAGTATCTCCAGAGCATTAGAGCATCCTATATTTTGGGTGATTATCCAGAATGAATCCCAGATCCAAACACAGGCCCCTGTCCTGCAAAAAGAACCATGACGGTGGATCCCTGCACGTAAATGGGGCCTCATTAAAGCCTGTAAGACTCCATATGGGCCCAGGCTTCTGGTATGATGGTACTCTTTGCAGAAATGGATTCCTTCTGATCCTTTACAGTGGTGGTCCCCAACCAGTAGATTGCGATCTACTTCTGAAGGGCAGGTGCCATAGAAACCTATGAGCATTGCGCCATCTGCTTGCAAAAGGTTGGAGACCACTGCTTTACAGAATTAGGATCCTTTCATTTCTAATATAAATCCATCCTGAATGGCAATACAGGATCCCACCACCAGACCACATACATGTACGTCCTAACTCAGATTCCCCGTGCAGTTGGCACATTTAAGTGTTTGCCAGAGGGGGTCTTGCAATTTAGATTTAGTGTCTCTGCTTTGTGGGCCAAGAATTATTTTGTTTTTGTCCGCTGTTCAGTTTGCTGATAAGCTTTCTCTTGCAAGGCAAATGGTTTCTCTTGCAAGGCAAATGGTTTGGTTAGAAAACTCTTCTTTTTCCAATTAAAGGCGTGACATTTTGATTTGATTCATGTGATAATAAATTGGATTTGGTATCTTTAAAGATGTTTGAACTAGAATAAAAGAAAAACAGAATTAGCAGAAAATTATGTGAAGGAAAATACAAGAAAGAGTTGTGGTTCTAGAAATACAAGAAGAAAGCACAAAGACATCTTTTGAAACATAGAGCAGTTGACACTCTAGAGAACTATGTCAAAGCTTGCAGAATTTATTTCCTTGGTTTTCTGGGAGAGATGAATTCCCTTGCCACCAAAGACCGGCCTATTTTATAGCTTTATCTGCTGGGTCACATTATTGTTTCACATCAGCAGAGCAGAAGTGACCTGCAAGAGCCAGGGTTTCTTTTGCAGAATAGAGATAGACTAAACCCCGAACACGTGTTCAAGATTTGGAGGGGGTATTGAGTTCAGAGTCCAAATTCTGATCTCAATTTTCCAGCTGCCGCTGTATTAATGAATAACACTGTATTAATCAATAATAGTAAGTTGCATTTATATAGCAAATAATGGGCTAAAATAAAACACTAGATCCAAACACAAATACATATAGACAGTTGGTTATTTGACATTTAGATCTGGAGAGTCTTAAAAATGGGGATGTCTTCACCTAGTAAAAGTTATAGAATTTATTAATGAATTGAGGGTTTCATAGAGGCCAATAGCAGTCACTCTGTCTGCAGACAAGAGCGACACCTGGTGGCTACAGAGCATAGGTGAATTCAGGTTTTACTGTTGCCTGCAGTTTTTCCATTTTTAAATACAGTAGTTTTATTGGCTTCTTTTAAGGAAAAATAAATATCTTCCAAAAACCTGATAGAAAAAGAAGAACAAACCTACTCTCATTTTAGGCACATGAGAGTCCAGTTCTGTTCTATATCTTCATCGGTGATTTAGATAATGGCATGGAGAGTACATTTATAAAGTTTGTGGATGATACCAAACATGGAGGGGTTGCAAACACTTCGGAGGATACGATTCAAAATGATCTGGACAAACTGGAGAAATGGTCTGAAGTAAATGAAGTTAAGTAAGGACAAATGTAAAGTACTCCAATTAAGAAGGAATCATCAGTTGCACATATATAAAATGGGAAATGATTACCTAGGGAAGAATTCCGCAGAAAGGGATCTGGGGATCATAGTGGATCACAAGCTAAATATGAGTGAACAGTTTACTCTTATTAAAAAAAAAATTCAATCTGGGTTGCATTAGCAGGAGTCTTGTAAGGAAGACACAAGAAACAAGTTTTCTACTCTACTCTGCACTGACCAGGCCTTGACTGGAGAACTGTGTCCAGTCTGGGTGGCACATTTCAGGAAAGATGTGGAAAAATTGGAGAAAGTCCAAAAAAGAGAAAAAAATGATTAAAGTTCTAGGAAACAAAACCTGTGAGGGAAGATTGAAAAAATTGGGTTAGTTTAGTCTGCAGAAGAGGAGACTGAGAGGGGACATGATGACAGTTTTCAAATTCATAAATGCTTGTTACAAGGAGGCAGGAGAAAAATTCTCCGCAACCTGTGAGGATAGGACAAGAAGCAACTGAGTCAGGATGGTTTAGGTTGGCCATTAGGAAAAACATATTAATTGTCAGGGCGCTGGAGTAAGTTGCCTGGAATCTGTCACTGGAGATTTTTAAGAGCAAGTTAGACAAACACTAATCAGCGAGGGCCTCGCTCAGAGATCCCCAAAATGTGGGGCCTGCCCCCCAGGTCAAGGGGTGTGTGGCAGGAGCACCAACCAGCCCCGCTCTGCTCCAGCTCTGGCTATGCACCCAGCCATTGCCTGGCTGGAGATCCGCTTCTGGCCACTGCCTGCTCGGCCACTGGCCCTGCTCCCAGCCTCGGCTCCTGTTCTGCTTCAAGCCCCAGATCCACTCACTCCAGTGTGGCTTTGACCGCTGGCTCCTGCTCGGCACCTGAACACATCCTGACTGCAGCCCCATTCCCTGCCCTTCCTGCCATTCTGCTTCTGGTCCCTAAATCTTTCTCCACGCACAGCCCCTGCATTGCCCCTGACTCTGGACCTGGCCCTAGCCTTGGCCCCTGGGCTTGACCGCTGGTTCGCTCCCAGCCCTGGCCATGTCCCCCCCCCCCCCATGGCCCTGCTCCCAGCCCTGGCTCCCCTGGACAAGTGTAAAGTGGGGCATCAAGGTAAAAGTTTGGGGATCACTGGTCTCGATAATGCCTGGTCCTGCCATTAGTGCAGGGGACTGGATTAGATGGCCTTGTGAGGTCCCTTCCAGCTCTGTGATTATACAGCACCTGCAGAACACACACACATGGCAAAATTATTGCTAGAGGGAGAGAAAGGTGAGTCCTATTTGAACTCTGCCTGTCTTAGATTTGTTGGCTGGCCGAGTGGAAAGCGGAACTGGCTCTCCTTGTATGTGTGGGGTAGAGTGAGAGCTCCCGTGCTTGGCAGGCAATATGTTCAAAAGGAATAAAGAGTGGAAACAATTGCCCACATAGCAGAGTCCAAGCATCTGAGCTCCAGCCTACACCCAAACAGCTGCTCTGCTGTTAAATAGCCTGTTCGCCCCAACCCTGCAAGCCGGAGTCATGCCAGCCATGGCTTTTTAACAGCAGCATAAACATACCAAATGTGAGGACCTGTGTCTAAATTCCCTTTAAGGACAGGTCTACATGTAACCTTCGGGTGGGCTAGAATTCATTTCATAGAATAATAGGGTTGGAAGGGACCTCACGAGGTCATCTAGTCCAACCCCCTGCTAAAAAGCAGGACCACTCCCTCTAAATTATCCCAGCCAGGGTTTTGTCTAACCGAGCCTTAAAAATCTCCAAAGATGAAGATTCTACCACCTCCCTAGATAGCCCATTCCAATGCTTCACCACCCTCCTAGTGAGAAAGTTTTTCCTAATATCCAACCTTGACCTCCCCAGCTGTAATTTGAAACCATTGCTCCTTGTTCTCTCCTCTGTTACCCTCGAGAACAGCCTAGCTCCCTCCTCTTTGGAGCAACCCTTCAAGTAGTTGAAGGTTGCTATCAAATCTCCCCTCAGTCTTCTCTTTTATAGACTAAATAAGCCTAGTTCCTTCAGTCTCTCCTCATAAGTCATGTGCCCCAGCCCCCTAATCATTTTTGTTGCCCTCTGCTGGACTCTTTCTAATTTGTCCACATCCTTTCTGTAGTGGGGAGCCCAAAACTGGACACAGTATTCCAGATGCGGCCTGACCAGCGTCGAATAGAGGGGAATTATCACATCCCTCGATCTGCTGGCAATACTCCTACTGATGCAGCCTAATATGCCATTGGCCTTTTTGGCAACAAGGGCACACTGTTGGCTCATATTCATCTTCCCGTCCACCATAACTCCCAGGTCCTTTTCTACAGCGCTGCTACTTAGCTGATCGGTCCCCAGCCTGTAGCAGTGCATGGGATTTTTCCGTCCTAAGTGCAGGACTTTGCACTTGTTTTTGTTGAACCTCATGAGGTTTCTTTCAGCCCAGTGTTCCAATTTGTCCAAGTCTCCCTGGATCCTGTCCCTGCCCTCCAGAGTATTTACCATTCCCCCCAACTTGGTGTCATCCGCAAACTTACTAAGCACGCAGTCTATTCCATCATCAAGATCATCAATGAAGATGTTGAATAGAACTGGCCCCAGGACCGACCCCTGGGGCACTCCACTCGTTACCGGTTGCCAACCAGACATCGAGCCATTGATTCCTACCCGCTGAGCCCGTTGATCTAACCAGTTTTCGATCCACCTTACGGTCCACTCGTCCAACCCATACTTCCTTAACTTGCCGACGAGAATGCTGTGGGAAACTGTATCAAAAGCCTTGCTAAAGTCAAGGTATATCACGTCAATGGCTCTTCCCGCATCCACAAATCTAGTCATCTCATCATAGAAGGAAATCAGGTTGGTCAGGCATGATTTGCCCTTGGTGAATCCATGTTGACTGTTCCTGATCACTCTATTTTCCTCCAAGTGTTTCAGGATGGATTCCTTGAGGACCTGCTCCATGATTTTCCCAGGGATTGAGGTGAGGCTGACTGGTCTGTAGTTCCCCGGATCCTCCTTTTTCCCTTTCTTAAAGATAGGTACTATATTTGCCTTTTTCCAATCCTCCGGGACCACCCCCGTTCACCACGAGTTCTCAAAGATAATGGCCAGCGGCTCTGCAATCACTTCCCCCAACTCCCTCAGCACCCTCGGATGCAGTTCATCCGGCCCCATGGACTTGTGCACATCCAATTTCATTAAGTGTTTCCTAACCTGACTTTCCATCACCGAGGGCCACTCTTCTCTCCATTCCGCATTACCCCGTGTAGTAGCCTGGGAGCTGGCCCTCCCTGTGAAGACTGAAGTAAAAAAAGCATTGAGTACTTCAGCCTTTTCTGCATCATCCTCCACGAGGATGCCTGCCCCATTCAGTAAGGGACCTACACCACCTCTGATCCTTTTCTTGTTGCTGATATACTTATAGAACCCCTTTCTGTTATCCTTCACATCTCTTGCTAGCTGCAACTCCAATTGTCCTTTGGCCTTTCTGATTTGATCCCTGCAGTCCCGAGCAATATCTTTAATTGCCTTTCTCTAGTGCCTTGAAAGAAATACACCCCAACTCCTATAGAGAAGCAGCTGGAGACCCAGGATTCAGTCTTTAAGGGACTCACGTCAAAGATTGTTCTGAGTCATCCACCCCATATTCAAATACTATCACAAACAAACATAACAATGAACTTTATTAACTGCTAACTTAATAAATCCTATCATAAGAAGACTCAATAACTACGATATATTTATAACATGTTGTGGCTATTTGGTAAATCCACATTCACCGTTTCACAGCTTTCTCCTTCACAACATATAAACAAGAAAACAATTTGAACCCAGACAGAACAGTCCGTACAGAAATATTGTGAGAAAGAAACCCCAAAGTACCCAGCGTTTGGGTGGAGTTCACCCAAATCTCAGCTACAGTTTCTGTTCACCAAATCCCAAAGGGTATGTCTACACTAGAAAAAGTTAAGTCGACTTAACAAAGTGGACTAAGTCAACTTAAAGTTAAGTCGACTTAGTCCAGTTTGTTAAGTCGACTTAATTGGCCTTAAGTCGACTTAACGGTTACTCCCCATCCACACCGTCCTTCAGTCGACTTAAGGAGTCGACTTAAGGCTTAAGTTGACCTAATGGGCAGTTGTTATTAAGCTTTTCATTAAACTTGAGTTGACCTACAGAATGCCGCGTACACACCTGGCTTTCATTAAGTCGACTTAAGGGCTTCCCTAACAACTTCCCCTTAACTTAACTTAATAACTTCCCCTCTTTTGGTTGACTTAACACTTAAGTCAACCTGTTAAGTCAACCTAAAGCCGATTTGGGCACCTTAGGTCGACTTAATTGGCTAAATCAACCTACAGCTGGGGAGAAGCTCTCATGGCATTTCCTCTGTAACAGATAATTGATATTACCAGTTCCATAAAATACCTATCAATATTTGGATGTGTTAAACAGGGGAAGCATAGGGTTAAGGGCAGGAGGTGAAGAAACAGGAACACATTTTTTAAAAATTACGTTGAAATGAGTAGTAGTTGGTGGTAGCCTAGTTCTGATCCAGATCTGAACGCCTATTGTAGAGCCATGGCCCTGCTCTGAAATTCACATTTTGATCATGGTTCCCATCTCAATCCCCTCTCTCGCTGAAGTTTATGTTTGCATCAGGAGATTTTGTTTAATCCACTCTCTAATTGAAACGCTTTGGAGTAGGAGACCTTTTTGCAGAGACAAAGTAATGTGCTCAGAGATGATGGTGATGGGTGGTAATATCAAGCAAAGAAACTGTGATAAATAAATACTAATAAAAACCCCCAAAAAACATGTTCCTCCTAATAGGACCACATGGCATGGGAAGTGTGAGAAACATGGCCATTTGGCGTATCTCATTTCGTTTCCAGAGCATTCTGAAAGGAAAGGGAACTTACAATGAACAAAATAAGGCAGCTGCTGGCCTCTAACGGCGCTAGTTATCATGAACAGGACCAGCCCTAGCTAGAGAAGTGAAGAATAGCACAGCTAAAATAGATGCCAGGCTCACAAGGTCATCTAATCCAGTGGTTCTCAATCTTTCTAGACTACTGTACCGCTTTCTGGAACCTGATTTGCCTTGCATGCCCACGAGTTTCACATGACTGAAAAACTACTTGCTTACAAAATCAGATATAAAAACACAAAATTGTTACAGCGCATTATTACTGAAAATTGCTTCCTTTCTTGTGTTATCTGTATGAAATTTTAGTTTTTACTGACTTCACTAGTGCTTTTTATGTAGACTGTTGTAAAACTAAGCAAATATCCAGACGAGTCGATGTACCCTCTGGAAGACCTCTGCATATGCCCAGGGGTATACATGCCCCTGGTTGAGAATCACTGATCTATCAGCCTTCTCAAAGATCCATCCCATGCCAGGCTCAACTCACTGGTGCAGGATTTCTCCTTTGACTAATTTTTCTGTTGCTTTTTCCAGTCTCTGTCTTTTATAATGATAGGGCTTTCTTGAGAGATTACTCCTCAGCCAAATACATTTTATTGCTACCGAGTTGATCCAGATGTTCAGTAGAAATGGGACTCAGACACTTACGGTGCCTCTACACTTACAAATTAAGTCGACTTAAGCTTGCTTAAATCGACTTAATTTAATCTGCGTCTACACTACATTTTCCTTAAGTCGACTTAAGCAGCAGCTTAAGTCAACTTAAGGAAAATTAAAGTTGACTTTATAAAACCTCATTTAAAGTCGACTTTACTGGCTAAGTCAACTTTATTAAGTCAGCTTAGCCTGTGTAGACGCAGATTAGCCCTAAATCGACTTTAAATCGACTTAAAGGACTTCAGGGCTCCCCCACTGCTCTCCCTGCCAGGGTGGCTGGCACAGACAGAGCCTGGCGTGTCCCCCCCCCACAGGGCAGGACACAGCCCTGCCCACCCTGCTCCTATACCCTGCCAGTGTCCCTGTCCTGCTCAGCCCTCATTATACCCAGGTACAATGGAGCAAATGCTGAGCCCCCTGGCACTTGGCAAGGGGTGCCCACCTGTCACCATGGACCAGTCCCAGGTCCACCTAGCCCCTACATGTCGACTTAGGCATCCAGTGTGGATGCTCTAAGTCGATTAGGCAGGGTCCCCTTTAAGTCGACTTAATTTTTGAGTGTAGACATGCTAAATCGACTTAACAAAGTCGACTTAAATTAACAAGTGTAGACATAGCCTAAATCTGAGTCCAAGTCCAAAAATTTACAAAGTTCAGAGGTGTATGGATGGGGAGTTTTGGTTCCAGCCCATCTAAAACATCCACCCTACTTTCCCCTTTTAATAGTTTCACCTCAACAAATGTGATCAGCAAAGAAGAACCAAAACTCTGAATTGTTAAAAGTTCAGGTTGGAAGTGACTCAGCCACGTCATGCAGCTAGTCTCCAGCAGGACTGGAAAGAGAACGTGTGTCACACTTGTCTTCACAAATATTTAGTTCACAGCAAGCTGAGCTGGGAATCTCTGCCTTATGAGCCTGCCACAGACGGAGTGTCCTTTGCGCCGGATTGTCTGGCTTGAGCTTCCAGCCATTGGATCTCATTCTGCCCTTATCTGCCTTGTCTTTTAAATAAGTTGAAAGAGCCAATTGTTTCTCCATCTTCTCCTCTTTTCCCAAAGATAATTTGAAGATGGACTAGGCTTGATTCAATTTCCATTGAGACTAAGTAAGAAGCTGGACCAGACCCTCGATTATCTCATAGATCTTTTCCCTTCCATTTTTAGTTTCCATGATTCTGCATATAGTTCAACAGACAATTATTACAGGAAGACTTCTAAAAAGGTTCCTTGCTGCCATCTTTATAGTGCAGCAGAAACCAACACAGCTGTTTCTCTCATTTTTTCCTGGCATCATTGATAGGCTTAGGAGATGCACAACTCTGGGAACACATGGCCCTTGTTTCCCCAGAGACATTGAGCGCACTCACCTTTCTATTGACTCCAGCGGAAGCTGAGAGTACATAGCACCTCTGAAAGATCATAGGGCAATGATTCTTTAGTGCATTGCTGCTGTTGGACAGAAGGGGGAGCTCACACTTTTTTGTCTATAGAACAGGAGAGAGTGACACAAAACATTCTGATAAAGGGGTACTTTAAAAAAGAAGGGGGGGGAGGGATTCTCTAGTTGTAGTCTCTCCCATCTAAGGGATAACAGTCCCTTAACAATCACGTTCCAAAGGGGTAGCCATGTTAGTTTAGTTCAGCAAAGCAAACAAGGAATTGATCGCACTTATCTCCCATTATAACAATTTACAGTAGGTAGAATGAAGCACTGGAATGGTGAAGCATTGGAATGGGCTATCTAGGGAGGTGGTAGAATCTCCATCTTTGGAGATTTTTAAGGCTCGGTTAGACAAAACCCTGGCTGGGGTGATTTAGTGGGAGTGGTCCTGCTTTTAACAGGGGGTTGGACTAGATGACCTCATGAGGTCCCTTCCAACCCTATTATTCTATGAATGTGAGATCTAAGTAGGTTGATTGTGGTCTCCCCTCTACACCAAACGTTTGTTTAAAAAAAAAAGAATTAAAATCTCATTCAAGGCACACAAAGAGTGAAAACAGACTGCAGAAATGGAAAAAATGTCAGTGACATTTATTTTTTGTTAACTCAAATTGCTCAAATCTCAGTGGGACTTCAGAAAAAGTAAATGACAGTATTGGGTTTATTGTTATTTTTACAGAATTGTGTGCTCGGGGCTTTGTGAATATTTACATAAATGTTGTCCCTTTGCCCAAACTGTTAGCCAAATTCAGGGCATTGCAGTGTTGTTCCCATCAGGATGGGTGTGTGTGTGTGTGTGTGTGTGTGTGTGTGTGTGTAATCAGTTCTGTGAGCCAGCAATGCTCTTGATCTAACCTTGTTTATTTACAGAAACGCCTACACAAAGCCCTGTTCCTCGGACATAGATTCCCATGTCTGCCACTCTAGCAAGTTTTGTTTCCAACAAGCTCAAGCCCTCTGGTTCCTCTCACCGTCACACTTACAACTCCTCCTCCTGGCTTTTCTCTCCCCAGCCCCACAGCCTGCAATTAACCTGTTAACCTTTGCATTTGCAACCAGAGAAACTCATTGGTCCATTTTAATTTTGACCTGCCCTGTGGTCCATCGACTTGAGCAGTCTCCCCTTCTCCATTGTCTGCAGTTGCTTTTACTACACAAAGGGGCTTGAGTGCTCCTTCTGGCTATGTCTACACTTGTTAATTTAGGTCGACTTTCGGTAAGTCGACTTAGCATGTCCACACCTAAATTTTAAGTCCACTTGGGGGGAACTTGCAAAGTCGACCTAGAGCGTCCACACTGGATGCCTAGGTCGAATTCTAGGGGCTAGGTGGACCTGGGAGAGGTCCACGGTGGCAGGGGGACACCCCTTGCCAATTGCCCGGGGGCTCAGCCTTTGCCCCATTGTACCAGGGGGACAGGGACCCTGGCAGGGCATGGGGCAAGGTGGGCAGGGCTCTGCCTTGCCCTGTGGGGGAGCATGCCACACTCTCCCTGTGCCACCCCCCTGGCAGGGAGGGCAGTGGGGGAGTCCTGGAGAGCCCTAAGTCGACTTAGAGTCGACTTAGGGCTACTCTGCATCCACACTGGCTTAAGTCGACTTTAGAAATTCGACTTAAGCCTAAAGTCAACTTTAAACTAGGTTTAACAAAGTCAACTTAATTTTCCTTAAGTCGACTTAAGCAGTGTAGTGTGAGACGCAGAGTAAATTAATGTAGATGCAGAGTAAATTAAGTCAACTTAAGCAAGCTTAAGTCGACTTAATTTACAAGTGTAGATGCACCCTCTGATGGGTGTGCAAGGCACACCCAGTGGCTTTAACAAGGTCTGTGATTGTCTTTGGATCCAAGGGCAGGTCTACACTTAAAACAGCCATGTCACTGTAGTACTTCAGTGAAGTCTATGCTGGTAGGACAGCTTCTCCCAGGGATGTAGTTACTCCACCTCCATGAGAGGTGGTAGTTTATGTGGAGAGGAAAAGTTCTCTTGTTGACATCACGCTGTCTACAGCAGGGCTTAGGTTGGTGTAACTGCATCATTCAGTGGTGTTGATTTCACACCTCTGGGCAATGTAGTTATGCCAATGTAAGTTTATAGTGTAGACCTGGCCGTAGGCAGCTACTGGCAGCTATTAGCACCTTTCAGAATAACTAATGAGGATTTAGCCCTGAAGAGTTTAAAACCTAAGGCTTATTTATACAGGAGAGTTATACCATGATAAACTCAGGTGTGAACTTGAATCCACATTGTTTACCGCCGTTTAGACCAGTGGTTTTCAAACTTCTTTTCTTGGGACCCAGTTGAAAAAAATCATCGATGCCCGCGACCCAACAATGACATCTTTGAGCAATGCATTCTAGTCTTTTGGCGGCGGCGGCGGGGGGCGCTGCGACTCAGTGTCTGAGATCCAGCACCGGGTCCCGACACAGCGGGAGCGCTCCCATCAACATAGTAAAACCACCTCAGTGAGTGGTGGTAGAAGCTGCCCCACCTACACAGAGAGCGCTCTGCACATTGCTATTTACGGCAGCAAAACTCATATGTCGCTCAGGTGTGTGGTTTTTATTCACACCCCTGAGAGATGTCTGTTTTGCCAGCTAAGCGGTAGTGTGGATATGGTCCCAATCTTTCAGGCCCTTCTTCCAGGACACATTTTTATTCGTTCAAACAAAAACTCACAAAGGAATTCAAAACTCACAACCAAACCAGGTTGCTGGATCTCAGAGGCCTTTCACTCTGCTGCTGTCTTCCTGCCACATCAGGACAAGTAATGTGGTGGGAGACACCACCACATCCCAGCATACTTAATCCTTTTTGTGAGCATCTGATGACCCCTTCCCAGCTGGGCTTAATAATTAATCAGGGCTACAACTTAGATTATCAAGATCACCTTGTAGGGTAGCTGATCCATTTCATGGGAACCTGGGCCCCACACTTCTTAAAGTTCTTATCAGGTCAAACTTGGGTCTAAATCAAAATCCTGGATCTAAACTCTGGATCCAGAGCTGAGGAGCCCTAAATTTTGGAGGTGGTGGGACTCTGGCTCCTGACCTACAAGGTGTAGCTTGAATTCATCTCCAGTAAAAAATTACAGAAGTTTGTGTCCTAAATTGAAGCAGTTCTGATGAGAATTTAGTGTACAGGAGGGTTAAAGCTCAGTTTATTGATAGCTTTCAACTCTCCAAGTAGAATTATTGTTTTAGGACCTTATTCTGGTCTCAGGCTGCTTTTATAGCAGTGAAACTCCAGCCATGTTTAATGGAGTTACTGCAGATCACACCAATGTAGCTAAAAGTATAACCAGATGCTGCAATGTTCAGATAAGCATGTTTATTCAAAGGTACCATAAATGATTAAATTACAACATTCTTCCTCATCTGCTGCTTTGCCTTTAAAAGAGGAACTGCCTTCAAGTTGGAATTGCAGTCAGACGTGCCATCCTGAAGTCTTTTAGGTTTTCCCATTCTATTCAAGTTATTTAATCGGTAGTTCACAATAGCCCTGATTTGGCTCCCAAGGAAATGTGATGGGCATCTATGCACTAGCAACTTTCCATTAAAACTAGCAAATTTGCTGCTGGAAAGTGGGGAAAGTTTAAAAAACAAAAACACCCATTTTATCTTCTACTGCAAAATCTAGCTGGCAATGCTGTTGTAACTAGAGCTCTGGGCTTGGCTAGGTGTATATAGTTAATAAAGGGTTTGTAAATAGCACTTAAGAACAAGTAGAATAGTTCCAGGGTTTTATAAAAGCAGAAAACTTTTTTGTGCTCTACAAATGCCTTCCCATGTCCTCTGCTTTCTACTCTGGCTTCCCACAGAATTTCAAATCATGTTCAAGGCAGAGGTGGCCTTTGACTAGTGGGGGCCCTAGGCAAAGACCGATTGCGTTGCCCCCTATAGGCCCATGGGGATCCCCTATAGGGCCATAGGGGACCCCCTCTGTGGCCCCGCTTCCCCCACCTCATGGTTCCCCCTCACCACCCAGCCCCCCTCGCCAGCTCCTCCTCCTGCTGACAGACATGACTTTTGGGGAGTGATGCAGGCGAGGGGACCCCTTATTGCTCAGGGTGTGCGCCTGCTTCGCCTACCCCAAAAGCCACCTCTGGTTCAAGGTCTCGGTCCTTATCTTCAAAGTGCTCCATGGCATGGGTCCAAGCTACCTAAAAGACTATCTAAAAATCCAGGATGAAAGCCCTGGTTGACAACTTTGCTCCTTTAGCACAATGAAATTCTCGCTGATAACAATACAGTTTGTTGGTGCAGGAGACAGAAACTTCCCCTGGGGCGGTGCCCCAGGAAACAAGGGCCATCATCGTGTTTTCCCATTCAAGTGCCAGCTGCATTTGTTTGACCTTGACTTCTCTAATATGAACACACATTCGCAGGTATGCTCCTTATTAAAAACCAGAACGGTGGAACGTCCTCTCTCTCTGGGGAGACAACGAAAGAACAAACAGCCAGTGACTGATGGGCAGTCCCATGGCTGAACGCACTACGGGAAGGCGCACAGACACCACAGTGATGAGTGTGGTATATAGAATAGATCTGGGCCAATAACAGGAACAGTGGCTGAGCCATTCTTGAAGTGGTCTGAAAAAAATGTGTGTGTGTGTGTGTGGATTTAACAACACCCCTGCATTTCCCCATCCCTCTGCCCAGCAATTAATTCTGGCCCAAACCAATCCTGTCTCTCTAGTCGCCAAATCAATTCTGCCCCTACATGAATTCTGCACCACCCCCGTACTCCCATCTCTGTTTCTTCAGCAGCTTTCAGGTTCTCCAACTCCTCACTCCTCCTACCCAGCCCAGGAGTTGTGGGGGACAATGGGGAGAGGAGCAGAGGCACTGATCCCATTGCTTACAGGAGGGGTGAGGGACGGAGAGGGAACAGGGCTTTTTCTGCTCGCTCCCATCCCTTCCCTTCTTGTGAAAACAGGGTTGAAAGACCGTCCCTCCCTCCTTCTGCAGCCCTGAACAGCTGCCTTTCCCCCAGAGGTGGCGCAGTGGGGCAAGCAGCCAATTACAGGGGATTTCTCTTGCCTCTTAGTATTAAAAATGTGCTCCCCTGTGGAGAGGACACTGACCAGCCAGTGCACCCCATCATGGGCAGACATGTCTTAGCCTCTCTGTCTCCGATGCCCAGAGTCAACAGTGCCTTCTAGCTTGCTGTGGTTCACCCCGTCTGACAACTCAGCCCCCAGCCAGGTCACTTACAGTCCCCACCCTTCAGGAGCAGCAAGGAGCGCAAGAGACCGTCCTGTAAATTGGCATCTGGGGCAAGCATCCTGCTTGCTCCTGGAACCAGCCCTGCTAGGGGTCTATGCTACTCACTCTCTGCTTCTTCAGATTGCCTGCCTGCCCCCAGCTGCTTTCACAGATAAACTTCTTCAGTGCTTTGTCTCTGGAGGGTCCAGCTGCCTCCAACCAGCTGGCAGCTGATACTGAGTCAGTTCTCTACAGACTCCAGGCCAGCCCTCCTGCCTGGTCTGCAGGCTAATAGCCCGGCTATTGATGGCTTGCCAATTAGCCACAGCTGAGGCTGTATCTACCCCCCTCTCTTCACTCTTTAGTGGCTGAGGCAGGATGGGGTTTAGACATCCTGTCACATCCCTCAGCGAACTGGCTCTCCATTTAAGGGCGTTATTTCCTTGGTCTGTGACCTGTTGGGATTTTGAGGTGCCTTTCCTGGATCCCCTACTGTTTTTTTGCATGGCTCTAGGCAGGACCCAATCTCTCCAGCCCTCCATTTCCCCAGCTGATAAATGGGTATTTTACGAGTAGCCGCAGAGGTGGTGTGAAGCTTAATGAACGTTTACAAAGTGATTTGAGAGCCTCAGGTGAAAAGTGCTTTATAAAAGCGAATTTTTATAACAGATCCTGCATAGTTCTCGTACTCCTCTGAGTAATCCCATCGATGCTACGTGTGTGAGGAAGGGTTAGCGGTCAGAGGCAGGGATAGCTGTGTCACTGAACAGGTCCATCTCTGTCTCTGGATTGCATTGTTTAGACACAGTCCCCATATCTAGCCATTGCAGTAGCTAGGATTTGGACCTTGAAGGCTGAGGTCATGGGTGTTCTGCCTGGAGAGCTGGAGGGGCTCATCATGAGAAAGTGATCGTAACGTAGAGATGCTGTGGAGACCACATCATGTGCCCTCTGTTGAGAGGAGGGAAAAGCATGTTGTTCTCTTTGATCATCTGGTTAACGTGGCCAAGTCTAAGAAGGAATAAGCGGAAAGTAGGGTGTGTCCAAAATGGAATTACCCAGTGAGTGTCCCTGTAGGCTAGCGGCTTGTGGATTTCAAAGAGACACAATAACAGGCAAAGAATGGGTCCCTTTATGCCAGGTAGGATATCTACCTGTGTAAGGGCTAAAGAACAGAACCCAAGACCACTGAGGTTTTAATGGCTCAGCTGTTTCCTGTTCTTTCCGTTCTCTGTTCTTTATTCCAAATGACAGCATTATTTTTGAGCGTGGGGGTTTGGCTGGACATCCTCTAAAATCTCAGTTCCATGTATGAATTTTGCTCATTGTCAGGGAGGGAGCCCTCCGCAGCACCCCCAGGTGGGGATATCTGGGGTTATGAACGTGGAGGCATCAACCCAACTTTGTGGGCTCCCCTCCTTTGAATTACTAAGCACCCCTTGGAACTCAGGGCAGTCTAGCCTATCACCACAGTGTCGATATCAAGCCCCTGGATCAGGGCAGTCCTGCCTAACAGCCACAGAATCCATATATCAGCCCTCAGGTCAGGGCAGTCTGGCCCAAAAATCACAGAGTCAATATACAAGCTCCTGATTCAGGGCAGTCTTGCCCAGTGGCCACAGAGTCCATATCAAGCCCCTGGGTCAGGGCAGTCTGGCCTAGCAGCCACATGGAGGGCAGTGCCCGGGTAGGGGGGCTCAGGCCCTCCCACTCCACTGAGCTCCAGCCCAGGGCCCTATGGATGCCAGGGTTATGGCACTCTGCCAGCAGGGATCCAAAGCAAAACACACTGCCTTCTACCTACTTCACCCCAGACCCCACAATCCAGGCCCCTGGGCTGCTTCCTACCCGAGCAGAGGGTGGTCCTCCTGCATGGTCTTGGTCCGTGCCTCCTTCTGGGCTTCACCAGCTATCGTCCACATCTGCAGGTTGGCCCCAGAGCCCCTGGTGCAAGATGGCTGCTCCTGGGATCCCCACACAGCATCTCCCTCTCCAGCTGCTTGGGGCTGGTCACACTCCTGAGAAGGAGTGTAGAGGTCCTTCCTCCTCACCAGTCAGCCCCAATTGAGCTGAGCTGCCCTCTTTTATGCTGGGACAGCAGTCTGAGCATGCCCAGCAGGGCTCAAGGGGCGGAGCCTCCACCGCCCACAGAGTTTGTTGGGCTTCTTTAGTGCGGGGTAGGCTCACGCAGTCACACTCATGGATAACTGTCAATCCGGATATGTTCATTTGTGGAACCCTGAATTAGAGTTACCCATGATTAATACAGGTGTCCAGGGATTATTTTCCGCTCCAAATTCCCATACGCTGCCTCTGGGTCCTTAGTTACCCTGTGTCTCGAGGAACATAGAAATATGCACTCATCTGATAACCTCCACACACAAAGGCTATGTCTACACTTGTTAATTTAAGTCGACTGTAAGTCGACTTTGTTAAGTTGACTTAGCATGTCCCCACTCAAAAATTAAGTCGACTTAAAGGGGACCCTGCCAAATCGACTTAGAGAGTCCACTCTGGATTCCTAAGTTGACTTCTAGGGGCTAGGTGGACCTGTGACAGATCCACGGTGGCAGGGGGGGCACCCCTTGCCAAGTGCCAGGGGGCTCAGCATTTGCCCCATTGTACCTGGGTACAATGGGGGCTAAGCAGGACAGGGACACTGACAGGGCATAGGAGCAGGGTGGGCAGGGCATGCCAGGCTCTGCCTGTGCCAGCAACTCTGGCAGGGAGGGCAGTGGGGGAGCCCTGAAGCTCTTTAAGTCGATTTAGGGCTAATCTGCGTCTACACTGGCTAAGTCGACTCGACTTAGCCAGTAAAGTCGACTTTAAATGAGGTTTTATAAAGTCAACTTCAATTTTCCTTAAGTCGACTTAAGGAAAATGTAGTGTAGATGCAGATTAAATTAAGTCAACTTAAGCAAGCTTAAATTGACTTAATTTGTAAGTGTAGACGCACCCACAGACTGGTAGTCTAAGAATGAATTCAAGGTCTGGGGTCCCTCCAACATGGCAGAGTGGGATACTGCCAAAAATTTTCAGAGCTGCTACTACAATATGATATTTAAAACACTGTCTCAGGCATGTTTTGTTTTTTGTACACAGGACACTGGCCTGGGTTCCCCCCCGCCCCCATCTCCCCACGAGTGTTTAATGAAAAAACAAATTTTTCCTTTTTGATCATCTCCTAGAAACTAGGGGCCATATTCTGAGGTCGAGGGACACTGGGGACTTGGAGTGTGTTGAGGTCCGTGTAACCAAGACAGGTGGACGCCTGCGAGTAGGGCTGCAGGCCTGTTGCTGGGGTCAGAGCTGCTGAACCAGGGCTGTCTAACCCAGTGGTTCCCAACCTTTTCTCTGCCGTGGCCACATCTTGATACCTTTCATTATTTTGAGGCATACCACCATCTAGTCTCCAAACGAACTCATGAATATCCACGAGTCAATCCAGAACTCTTTGTGTAGGTTTTCAGAAAAGGCTTGACTGCACACCCGTGTGCCATGGCACGCTGGTTGGGAATCGCTTCTCTACCTTTTTGGTACCAGGGGCTGACTTCCTATACTGTGCGAGGGAAATCTCCGGGATCGGTGCCAGTCCACAGGCCGGTCACAGAGAAACACTGATCTAGCATACTGTCACACAGTGTGTGACCTGCTTGTGTGTGTGGTCTGCTGTGAGTGTCCAGGCGAGGAGATACAGCAGCCAAGCTTTGTAAGGCCCCCTGAGTTGCAGGGCAAATGGTGATTGGTCTAGATTTGAACCCCATAATGTGACAGCCTTTCCCCATCACTCTGCTGTGTCCAAGTCTAATTTTACTTGTCAGTCAGAGCACTGTAGATTATTAACTTCTGTGCATAATTTCCTCTTCCATGTCTGCAGCTCCGAGAAGCTTTATATATTACTGTGAGAAATTAATGTGTGAGGTTCACAGTCATAGTTGAACAAAGTGACATCGAAAATTACACACACACACACACACACACACACACACACACACACACACACACCCCTTCCAGCAGACAGATCCATATTAACAGTGACATAACCCAGTCATGTATTAGCTCTTCTGCATAAAAGAATCTGTTCAAGATCTGTAGGAAATTTCCCCCTCTGAATAAATAAAACAATGTTTATAAGAATGCCATCATGCATATCAGAGATGCAGAATCCCTCTTATGTCATGCAGATCACAATGGTTTATTTGTGCAAATCCTAATGGCGGGAGGGGAAGGCATGGAAAAAATCTGGAGAACGAGGTAAACAGGATGTTGTGATACATTTAGCAAATCACAGAAAAATATATAGAAGAGGGAGATTAATGCAATCCTGCAATGGGAATTTACTGAACAACAAGAGTCATGAAATATAGATTGGGGGAGGGAGAAGTCCCTAACTGACTTCGTCATCAAAAAACTGCATAGACCATCCACCTACCAGTGCAAGCTTGTTCATTCTGCTGCATGGATCTGCTCATATGTGGACTTGCTCTTACATTAAGTCGATGGGAGTTTTGCTAAGGTGTATTATCCCTACTAACCTCAATATCACTGTATAACAAACAAGGAGTCTGGTGGCACTTTTAAAGACTAACAAATTTATTTATCACATGAGCTTTCCTTGGCAAAATCCCTTCCCACCTTCTTGTCTATTGTTCCACACTCTTTGAATCAAAACAATTTGCTTGGTTTGCTGAAAAAATCTGAAATGGTCTTGTGACTTAACCCTTCTCCACATTTATCGATCTATTCCTTTCCAAACTGTAGTTTCTATTTCATGTGTCTGATGAAGTGGAATTTTGCCCATGAAAGCTCATGCGATAAATAAATTTGTTAGTCTTTAAAAGTGCCACTGGACTCCTTGTTCGTTTTTCTGAACTAGACTGACACGGCTCCCCCTTTGAAAATATCACTGTATGTTTATGTTTTGTATAAAGGAAGAATGATGTCAAAAAATATGGTTCCCCATGAGCTGTTTAGATATAATGTTGGCAAGTGG
The DNA here is from genome assembly GCA_007922175.1 of Pelusios castaneus. Classification (NCBI taxonomy): domain Eukaryota; kingdom Metazoa; phylum Chordata; order Testudines; family Pelomedusidae; genus Pelusios; species Pelusios castaneus. The sequence goes on from ML685823.1 coordinate 53,012, forward strand.
TCTGTACCAACTTTACATAGATAGATAGATAGATAGATAGATAGATAGATAGATAGATAGCACTCCACCTTCTGCCATCATTTGTGCAGGAGCTGGTGGCATGTGAAAGGCTAACCAATCAAAACCCAGAGCCTTTCACACTGCCTTTGCACTGGTGTAAATGATAACACAAGATGTAGGGCACTAGAAAAGGAGGCCTAGCATGCATACATACAGGTGTGTACATATCGGCCCTGGGTTTAAAACAAACAAAAGGAAATATTTCTTTATGTGGCACGCAACCTGTGTATTGACATGGGCTGGGGTGAAGGCCAAAGTTATAGCTGGGTTCAGAGTTAGATACATTCATGGAGAATAGGTCCATCAACAGCTACTAGACAAGATATTCAGGGACACAACCCCATGATCTGTGTGTCCCTAAACGTCCAACTATCAGGAGCTGGACAATGGGATGTATCACTCAGAATTGCCCTTGTGTGTTCATTATATCTGGCTACTTTGGAAGACAGGATACTGGGGTAGATGGACCATTGGTCTGAGCCGGTAGGACAGCTCTTATGTTTAGTGCCACACACATACACATGAGCACAACTGTAGAAAGAGAGCATGTAGAAAATGACAGGTTTTCCCAGGAGTCTGGTGATGAAAGGTCAGTGACAAGAGCAATCACTCATCTAAACCGTTCCTTTTCCTCTTACCCTGTTTGTTGAAATGAAGCTTTCCCTGTACATACACCCTTGTCTTAATCAGTCAGTGAAAAAGAGGTTAGCCAGCTTGGTTAAAGGTTGGCATACAGACTTATTATCTAGGCCTTTAAATAAATAAATACATGCAACCAGAAGATCCTGGCTCTGTTGATTCTCCTTGTTTCTCTGATTGGTAATTGCAGCTTCTGATAGTGAGTTAGTTGAAGACTATTCTTTAAATGCTGGGCATTTAAGTGACAGTAGAAATAATATTTCCAAAATCCAGGGTTTCTTTCCTTCCAAGGTGACTCAGTAGCAGGCTTCTCCACAACAGTACCAAGCAAAGAGACATCAGTAAAGCAATTTGTCCCCTTTATTTAAAGCAATGAAATCATCAAAATAACTGTTTACAGTCTCTCTGGAGTTCTAAATTTAGAGCATTTAAGATGATTTGTGATTCTGTTGCTGGGAAAGGGAGAAGTCAGGGAGGCAAAACATGTGTGAAAGATGAATCATGTGCAACTGTGGCTTATCTTGCGTTGAACACCCAGGAGTTCTGCTGAGTTGATGGCGCTGTCCAAAAAGAGCTAAAGAAAAACCGGACTCTCCTTTTTTCTTTTTTTAGATCTAAGAAATTTGCATTAATTTATTATTTGCCCAGGATATTAAAAAATGGATTTCCCTGGAAATCTAATGAAAAGGAGTCTGAAATACTCCCAGATTTACTGCTGCTGGTGCATATATGTTTGTATGCCTGATGGTAGGGGAGATGCATGACACAAAAATAAATTCAAATAGGGGAGGGGGGGGGCACTGCAGGAAGAGAACCTTGAACTTGAAAAGAGGATTTGCAAAGGCAGAGCCCTGATCCTTCCTGATCAGCTACCTAAGAGGAAGGTGAATGGAGAATCAGATGGGCTATTCTAAGAAGGATTAAACCTCTGTGAAGACTTAAGAGAAAGGGGTGGGGAAAACCTCACTGAGGCCTAGAATAGGATGGCATCCTCTGGAAATTAAACGAGTCTCTCAATCAAAATAAACAAGGGGGAGAAGAATAAAAGTGTATATGAAAGTGTAGTTGTGTCCTAACTACCTTCCCCTTTATCATCTCCCCCTCCATCTGCAGTACCTATTCATCTATGCCTCCCCTCATTGTCTGCCTCAGCCATTCCGCCCCGTCCCTGGCAATGAGAGGAAATTGACCTTGAATCCAGGTGCCTGAAGGCTATTCTGGGGCATCCATTGCTCACACAAGCTGCTTAATCCAACAGGGGACTGAGTCTGGTTGGCTTCTAGCCGTTATGTTTACAACGAAAAGGGTGTGAGTGGGGGTGGCGTTAAAATCTTACTTGCTTGGAATAATATTGCAAAGACTCGCCTCCCCCATGTGAAAAAGCCATGGCCCTAGTTTCCCTCTCTTGGGGGAGCAAAGGAGCACAGTCTGGCTCCTCCCAGGGGTCCAGGAGACTTAGAAGCCTCACCATGCTCCAGCTGGACAGGGATCAGCCCCTCCGCAGCAGTGATTAGCTACAGGGGCCTGATCCTCTCCCCTCTGCAGTCCCCGGGAGAGAGGGGAAACGAATCCTACCCCACCGCTGAAAGCCAGGGGTTGCAGAGATGACTGTCTCCCTACACCGAGGGGTCCTGGGCACTTTGGTGAAGAACATGCAGGAGAATAGTCTGCAGAAGAGAAGACAGAGGAGGGATTTGATAGCAACCTTCAACTACTTGAAGGGGTGTTCCAAAGAGGAGGGAGGTAGGCTGTTCTCGATGGTAGCAGAGGACAGAACAAGGAGCAATGGTTTCAAGTTGCAGGTGGGGAGGTCGAGGTTGGATATTAGGAAAAACTTTCTCACTAGGAGGGTGGTGAAGCATTTGAATGGGTTACCTAGGGAGGTGGTAGAATCTCCATCTTTGGAAATTTTTAAGGCCCGGTTAGACAAAACCCTGGCTGGGATGATTTAGTGGGAGTGGTCCTGCTTTTAGCAGGGGGTTGGACTAGATGACCTCATGAGGTCCCTTCCAGCCCTATGATTCTATAATAAGGGGGCTGCAGGTGGGGGGGATCTTTCTTTGTTACTGCAGGCTGATTGAGCTGAATTTCTAGAGGGGGGTATTTGGGACATTTGTATTCCTCTGATTGGGGGCATGGCAGGGGCTGGACAGTGTTATGGGGAGGTGGTTCTGTGGGTCTGATGGAGAGCCCTTGGCCTGCATCAGGTGGATGGGCTTTGGATTGGCCCCCGGGTTTGCGTCCTGGGGTGCTGGTACCTGGGAAGGGGGCACTTTTTTCTCTCCAGTGGGGAGTGTGGCAGCCCCTCTGGCCCTTCAGGGTCCTTCTCCACTGGATCCTTTTCAGACCCGCTCTCCTAAGCCCTTCTGCTGGAGTCAGCACAAGGCTGGGTTAAGAGCTCATTCCAGGGGTTGGCTTGGTTTTAACTTTCTAAAAAGGCAGCCGCCTTTGGGGCTGGGTGCCCGAAGCTCTCCCGCCCTCAGATCCAATGCCAGGGGTCTGAAAGTGCCCAGCTCTCCAAATGATTCGCCTGTGCCCTGATCTCCCGGGAAAAGGAGGGAAAGGCGCTGCCATCTGGAGTGGGACCCGAAGTGGAGTGGTGGGGCCTGCGAGGATGGGGGAAATTTCGTGGGGGGAAATAGACCCACCCCGATGGAGACAGCAATTCAAAAAGAATGGGTAAACTAACCTCAGTGTAAATATCGAGCCATTCTTGGGGCAGGAGCGACAGAGTGCCCATCCCCATCTCCTCCAGCCCACTGGCGAGGAGAGAAATCCCTGTGTAGATCCAAGCCTGGGCTGGTTTCTGTCTACACATGGGAGGCTCCTGGCTGCTGGAAAACCAAACTTCGAATTTGGCGGTGAATGGGGCCAAGAAATCCCCTAGCAGTGGGGAGGGCGGTATTTTGGGCAGAGGTTTGTGGCCTCTGACTGACACACAGACATTTGGGCTGATGGCCCCCAATGACCTTGACCCCAGCTTTGACCTTCCCAAGCGGGAGATGGGCGGGTGGGGCTTCCAAAGATCTGCCAAATTGGGGGTTCTTAAAAAAAAATTCGGTTTTTCCCTCCTATCTAACCCTGCCTCCTTCCAGGGCAGCTTAGCTGGCCGCTCCCCAAACCAACCGCGGCCGATCTGTTAACTGGAAAAGCAAAGATGCGGGTGGAAAGTCTCGATCCGAAACAAAGAAAGCGATATGGAAACCCACCGAGCCAGCGTTTTATTGGGCAGCACCGTTTACAAGGGCCGAAATGTACCCAACAAGGATCCGGCGCCTATGGGGAGCGGAAAAGATAAAAAAAAACACCCCCAAAGCGTGGCTTTAAAACGAGGAGAGGGGGCTTAAAAGTAGCTGCAAAGCAAAGGCAGAGTTTCAAGTTTTACGCCCTTTAAAGCGCGGAGAGCCCACTGCGGCGCGAAGAGCGCAGAAAACGCCCAGTGTGAACGCGACCAGAGTGTGCGTCTGGATGGCTTGTATGTTCCAAGGTCTCTTGCTCCCTCCTCTAATCTCTCTCCAGACACACACAGGGTCTCTGCGCTTCTCTCCCGAAATAACGCCGTTAGCTCCACCACACCACACTCCCCCAGCTCCAGAGCTCCCTCCGAATTGAAATCGACTCCGGTTTGTACCGATTCCACGCCCATTGCCTGCTCTTTTCCCGCCCCTGAGACGCACTATTTCCTTCCCCGCTAGGGCCGAGCCGGGCATTTTTGCCCCTTACAGATAAGAGGGGGAGTTGGGGGGAATCGGATCGTGTGGTGCAGAAACCGATCTGGTCCCCGGAGGAAGTTGGTCTGTAATCGATAGAAACCCTCCACCAGCCAGGCTGACTTGAAGGCGTTAGGTCTACTCTGCAGGCGCGTGTTTAATTACCTTCTAATTGGGGGGGAGGGGGAGGTAATTGCAATTAGGGAAATGTCAGAGCAGAGGGCGAAGGGGGTCCGCGCTCCGGTTCGCGGCTTCTCCACCTGCAAGGAGAAAACAAGAGCGATAGGTCAGATGAGCCGCTCGGGGCTTGGCACCGGATTCCTCCTGGAGCCGCCGCAGCCTGCCGTGGAAACGGTCTCCGAAGCCAGCCGAGGGTGACAAGTGCCGCAGAGCCCCCTATCCCCTTCCCATGCACTCTGCCCGCAGCCGGGAGGTCCCTCGCAGCCTCCTGCTCTATAGGGCGCCGGCCGGGTTAATCCGGAGTGACTGCGGTTTGTGGGGGGCGGGCCAGTCCGGGCAGGCGGCAGGTTTACAGCATCCCTCGGTCGGTTGTTGTGGCGTGAATGGTCCAAACGGGAGGATCCAGAGGCTGGGGGGCGGTCGGTGCTGATTTATAAAGAGACCACCCCCTTTGCTCCCCCCGGCTAGGCCTCACTAGCTGGCACCCACACCGGGGCGCTGGGGGGACAATCCTGGCACCCCAGCTCCTGTCCTCCCCCTGCGCAATGCTTCATCCCTCGGCTCCACCCGCCTTCTCCTCTGCCCAGTCTGCACCCAATTCGGTTTACACTCCCCGCTCCACGGAGCCACAGAAACAGCCCCCCCCACCTCCGATCTGGGGCAACAATGATGAGCGGTCACTTTGGGGGGGGGGGGGCCGAGCATCATCGAGCAAGGGGAACAAACGGCATCTTTCGCCTTCAGACAGATTTACAGGGGCCCAGCCCGCTTTGATTTCCTTGATCAGGGTTAAAGGGAAGGTCCAGACAGGCTCCTAGCGGGCCCCCACCTGCTCCCCAGGAATTTTCAGCAAGTCCCGCCGATCCGGGTCCACGGAAGGAGCGAAGGTTTTAAAAGAAGAGATTTAAAACAAGGGGGGGGGGGGGCTCTGCACCCAGCTACTCCTTCCTGCCGCGGACTGGATGGATGCAAGTCACAGCCCCGATCGGTGACAGCTGGAAATCTGATTTCCCCGCAGTACGAGACCATGTGTGTTTGTGTGGGGGAGAGAGGAGGGCGATGGGCCCCCAACCCGACCACACAAACATGGTTCATAATCCGGGGGTTGCTTTTTCAAAGTCCTCAGTCTGCTGAAATGGAAACCTGTTTGCAAACTTAAAAAAACCAAACCCCCAGAGAGAAAATTGCAGCTGGGGCTGGGGAGACTTTGTGTGTGCGTGGAGCTGGGATCCAGGGTGGATAAAGCTCGCGTCTCTATCTAGCTGCCTATAGATCCACGGGCCTATTTCATTGCACAGAGAGCTGGCAATTATTCGCAACCAGCGGGTGAGAGTGCCTCGCTGTCACACACACACACGCACACATACACAGAGGCACACGAATCGGATCCTGGTGCATGTCTTCAAACACACACACACACAC
>ML685823.1:59422-78584 GCA_007922175.1 Pelusios castaneus
CACACACACCCTGTCTTTCCTCTGTCTTGTCCGATCGATGCTGTCCAGCCCCGTTCTTGGCATTCACCGCGTGCCTTAATTGTATGGACATTTAAATCAAGGTCCGCTGTGAACACGCAGAGAGAGGCCTTTCCTCGGAGCAGGAAGGGGTAACGGGGGGATCAAAGAAAGGAGAAAGGGAAGCAGCCCCCCAGGCACCCGCAGACAATGGGGAGCACGCCATGCGTTTGAGCGGCTCTTTGTTCTCCCTGCTCCGGTGTGCGGCCAGCCCCTGCCTCTTGTCAATTGCAGGGGTCCCCCCCCCAGCCCGTGCGGGGCCGGTCCCCTTACCCTTCCGCTCGCTGCCGCTTTCCCGCAAAGCCGCCGTGCCGCAATGAGGGGCCCGGCTGAGAGAATAACCCTGCCCCGCTCGCCTGTTGCAGTCAGTCCGTTAGCTCAGGTCCCGAGCGGGGCCCATCTGGCTCCCAGCAGCTTTGTCAAGTCTTGCATACGCTAAAATGCTAATGACCTAGATAGCTCATGCAAAATGCAGCGGGGAGGGGGGAGGTAGGGGGAGGAAAAGGGGAGGGAGGGAGCCATGGTGCCTCGCAGCCACCCTCCCCAAACCCCTTCCCAGCCCGTGCACCTGACCCGGGCCAGCCCCGGGCTTTGCTCGCAAAGGTCACCCCAGCTAACGAGCGCAGGTCAGGACGGAAAAGCAGAAAGCGAGGGACCGAAAGAGGCAGAGGAGCCGAACCCGACGGGTTTCTGGACCATCTTTCCAGCCTCCCCAAGGCACAGACGCCTCCATCGCTCGGAGGAGGAAGAAAAGGGGAGGGGGCATTGTACCCTCCCTATATCTGGCTAGATTCAACCATAACCCCCCCTCCATCCCCCCCCCCCGGCCCCCCCCCCCCCCCCCCCCACCCGGGGGGGGGGGGGGGGGGGAGAAACACACCTCGGAGCAGCTTTTCCCTCTCTGGAGCCACATCTCCCAGGCGTAGCATCCCCTTTCCCCATCTTCCCTCCCTCCGGCCCAGCCCGTGCCCGAGGAGGGGTGGTGGGAGGGGGCTGGCTGGGGGGGGGGGAGAGGTGGCAAAGCAAATGCAATGGGTTTTTACCGTTTGAAGCAGGCAGTTCAGCATCCCCCAGAACCAGCCCCCCATGCTCGCAGAGGGGCGAAGGAGAAATCCCCGTCTCCCAGCCCCGATGCGCTGGCCTGGCTGGGTCTCTCCATCCTGCCGTGTGCTGGTGCAGAAGGCGATGCGGAGCTCCTCACTGGCATAATCCCTTGTATTTTGTTTGGGGGGGGAGGATGGGTGGGCGCCACACTGCAGCAGGGACGGGTCTCAGCCCCCCCCAGTCAGATCTACACGGGGAGGAAGGATGAAAGGGGAGTGACTCCAGCCAGAGCCAGGGAGGTGCTGGCCAAGAGCGCAGCCCAGCCATTGCCCTGGGTACCAGCAGCCCAGCCCGGGCAGGAGGCGAGGCTGTAAGACACAAGCAGAACCGAGGTTAAAGCGTGGCAGCTCCGAAACCCACTCCCATCTCCCCCCCACCCGAGAGGCTCCAGCCCTTAAAGCCCCCTGCCCTGGATATAACCCAAAATCCCAATCTCCCCATCGCTGCCACCCCTCCTCTCTGCTGCCCAGCTGATTTATTTCACGCCATCCCATCCCATCCCATTCCCAGCCTGGGCAGGGGCCCCATGCCCCACACCCCGGCAGATTAACCTTGCAGGAAAGTCACATGCAAAGGGGCCCCCTCCTCCGAGCCCGCAGCCCCCCGGCAAAGGCCAGGGAAGGAGGCGAGCTCGCCATTGGCTTTTGCATTTTATTGGCTTTATTGATGGGGCTGGCTTTGACGCAGGCGGTGCAGCTGGGGGTTGATTTCCATGCTGAGGATTCTGGTTTCGCCCAGGCGCAGTCTCCTCCAGCCGGCATCCAGCGCTGACTTCATTGCCATGTTGCTGTAATTATTCTGATTCTTGTGACTTGGGGGGGGGGAGGGGGGCAGAGAGGACTTGGGCTGCTGGGGGCGGGGGTGGCTGTTTTGCAGCTGACATCACTGCAGCAGAAGAGAGCTGACAGCTGCCAAGGTGCATCCAAGCTGCAGTGGCTTTTTTTTTTTTTTTTGCAGCCTCTCCACTGACAATTGTCAGGGAAGGGAGGGGGGAAATATCCCTGCTCACTGCATTCAAGGTGAACTTCAAGGAGAAGATCAGGCTTTCGCTCTCCATAGTGGAGATAAGTGCCACGCGTGTCTGCATTGGATCACTGATCCTTCTTGTGGGCACTGATGTAGCTCCGAGCCTTGCCTGTCTTAGCCAGTGGGGAACGGAGAATGGGAAAAACAGACAGGAAATCCTTCTCCATAGATGAGCATATTGGTCCCTTCTGACCCTAGATTTTATTCTCAGGGAGACTTGGAATCAAAGGGATGTGCCAGCTACCAGCTCTAGCCACATAAACGGTGGATACCGTGTTATTCAAATGATTTAAAACACGTGTATTGCATTGAACCACCAACATATTCTCTGCAGTTCTACAAACACCAGTAGATTTTTGCTTTGGAGTTAAGGCCTGGCAGATGGCTGTAGTCACATTAGAGGAGAGAGACAGGCAGGCACAAACCACATGCAAGCAAGGAGTGTGTTGTGCTGTCGCTCATGTGTGCACACACGGCATGAACACGCATGACACAGTGGCCATGCGGGGCTGACCTACAGCTCTTGGTTCCTTCTCCCTCAGTGCTGTTAATGACATTTTGTTCCCATTCATCATAAAAAATAGAATTATAATGATGCCTAGGAGGCTGGCATTTCCTCTAAAAGGTCAAACAAGTTTTCCGGGAAATACTTGAGATCCAACTTGGAAAAATGCTGTGAAAAGTTACCAGCTCAGGTGCAAAATCTATTTGTCTGCCATTTGTCAGAACGGAGACGGTGCTGTTCAGGCCCAAAGACAAGCTTTGTGTAAGTTGGTGAACTTCTCTCATCTACAGAAGCTGGTCCAGTAAAAGATACTGCCTCATCCACCTTGTCTCTCATTTCCTATAATGACGGATGAGGGTGGAGGAACAAAGGATATAGTATTTGCCTGGGAAAAATCAAGTTACAAGCAGAATTTCATAAGGCTGCTTTGAACAGTTCACGGTTCAAACAAATTGAAGAGCACATCTACGAAATGGAAAGGTTTGAGTATCAGATGCCAACAGTAACGGCAGTGCTATGAGAATGCTGCATTAACTTAACACCCAAGGGCTACTTCTGCACGCTCACAGTTATACAAGTGAAATTCCACTGACTTAAATGAAGTAATTTCTGGCTGACATTGGAGTAAATTTGATCAAAATCAGGCCCAGAGTGGCTCTGGCACCACATGCTGTCCCTGGCACAAAGGAATGTTTCCTCTTGGCCTTGTGGAAAACTGGGTTATGTCCCCTAAAAATAAAGGCACATATTGGGCGTGAGATTCCTGTTTGCATGGTTGCAAAGGAAGCTCTTATTTCAGACAACCTCCCCCTTCTGTTCCTTTTAGCAATGATGCTTTGCCCGTCTGGGTCACCTTCCTTCAAAGCAGGTTGCAGATATGAATGAATGAAGCCTCACAGCACAGCAGTAAGTCTTATTACCCCCATTTTACAGGTAGGGAAAGGGAAGGATGGAGAGATCAAATGACTCTCTCAAAAATTAAACAGCCAGCCAAAGGCCGATTATAACCCAGATTGTCTGACTGCAGCCCTTACTCATGTGGGCTAGTCCTGTGCTGGGCATTGGTTCTTCTTGTTTCTGTTTTGCCCCAGATTATAAACCAGCAGGATTAATAGCTAAAACGTACCCCTAAGGACTTTTCTAGCTGACCCCCCATCCTCAACATCTTGTTGTGTTTTCACTCGATGTTTAGAGCCTATCCTCATAATGTGCTTGAAAATACATTATGGTCTTTTAAGACATAAATCCTTGGGGCTTATGTGATGATGCATTCCCTCCCTCTGCCCCAAAATATTAACACATTAAGAAATTACACAATAAAACTCCTAAAGACCCAATTGGCCAGAATTCTCTTGGTCCATATGGCACGACATCTGTGTAGATTCTCTTTGAAAAGATGCTGCATCCCTTTTGCAAGCCTAATTCCGGGTGTCCCTTGAGGGCTCCTACATGACCTACGTATTAACACAGTGTAGGATGGGGAAAGGCTTCAAAGTGAGTTAAGATAGGTTTAGAATTGCTCCTTTTAATGACACTAAGAACCCACCGCTACCACCCACAAAGCAAGATCTATGATTTTTGGACAATTGATGTATCCCCTGAAAATTAGCCACTTAACTAAATGAGACCCAATGTTCTGCTCCTGAAATGGGATGTCAAGCACCGTTCAGAGTACTCTGAATCCTGCAGCATTGGGCCCTGTTGGAATGATGTATGAGCGATTCACAGAAAAAAATCCTAATAAGATGAGCTCTGTAAGTATCGACAATGCAGATGACTTTGGGGAATCATTCACCGAGAACGAGCACCGAATCAATGCCAATGTGTAAATTCTCTTTCTTTTCATCTGTCTCATTTCAGCTGATGCTATAGTTTTGTCCTGTGAAGACCTAACAATTTACACGGGGCCTCAACGGGTGTTTTGCCTGAAGCAGAACTGCAGGATTGGGCCAGGCTGGATGCAGAAACAGTATGCTAAAAATAAATAATAATTCACCATGGGTGTGATCCTCAGTTCTCACAGATGGCCTGGGTTGTTAGTTTATAAGGTGCCACAGGACTCTCGCTGTTTTTTCAGTTCTCACTGGTGCCTCTGGGAGTTTTGGGTGTACAAGGAGTGCAGAATTGGGCCCTATAGAATACATTTGTATTGTTTATTTTTGTTAAACTCCTGGAATGTGCTCAGCACTGCTCAAGAGACACAACCAAGGCCATCTGTGCACCAAAGAGTTTACAATCTAAACATGACAGAAACAAAGTAGGCAGGATGCACTGGGCAAATTGGAGCAAGGGATCTAATCCAGGAGGAGGAATGGTGAACAAATAGCATCCCTACAAGAGGACGATGATTCTCTGGGTTCTGAGCTAGCGGCCAGCACTCCTTGGGTGCATCAGATTTATTTACTTTGAAAAATAAAAAACATACCCCCTGGCAACGTACTCTTCACTAGCTTTTGTATTTAGAATTAATGATTCGTTCTGCAAAAGGAAACAGCGTAGCAGTGAACATTTCAACCATTCGGAGAAAGGATGTTATTCTGATGGAACATGTGTGCCCACTGATCACGTACAAAATTGTTGCTTCCTTCAGTGGACTGATTTCTTGTAGTATGTGGATTTGTTTTCTGGAAATGATAACTGAAAATTCACCCTAAAATGTTTACATTTTCATTTTGCAGAATTTCTAGGGACCTTGAAAAGAGCCAGGGATATATATATATACACCGTGGCATGGGAAAATAAAACACAGAAACAAAGTGAAACTCAAAAACAAAACAGTAAAACTCTCCCCCCAAGCTTTTCTTGTCCAGAAGTCATGTAAACTTGCAAAGTTAAGGGGTGGTGGGAGGGGACCAAAGCCCTCACATATAATAATGGAGGGAAAAAGAAGTTATATTGACACAAAACTATCCGGTTCCAGTCCAAGCTGTAGGAAGAAAAACTCTGGAATCTATGCTCACAATCTGCATATTGGGGCGTCAGTCTGAGCGCTTGTCCGTGTGGGAAATTATATGAAATATATATACTGCTCTATTATACCGGTGCGACTGGTTGTGTGGACACTCTTAGTCTGGAATAAGAAGTTATTTTATTCTCACTTTCCAGGTTAGTTAATCTCAATTTAAAAATGGATTTAACAGCTACAGAAGGGCTTCTTGTTCGACTGACATAGAAAATGGGTCAGAACGTTGTCCCCTTTAAGTTCTGCCATTGACTTCAAGAGTAGTAAGACCAAGAGGAACAGAGTGAGATTCTTACTCCTAATATTTTCAGAGAGAGCAGCCGCCATTTCATCCTAATATTTTTGGAAACACTATTGATTTGTGTACTTCTGTTCTCATTACTAGATTTTACTTTGGATGGGAGAGGATGGGGCACTTCCCTGTGCCAAACACTTATTTCCCCCTCCCCGATTTTTAACAACATTTCTTTCACATGCTCTAGAGTGTTTTATTTGTCCATTTTCCTAGAAGGGGAGAAATCATGTACAGATCTCAAAGTGAAAAGGGAATCACATTCAGCAAATGATACTAGATAAAGAGAGAAAAAAGGAAAATGCAAGTTTCTGGTTAGGAAGTTACTTAATGTTTTGGTCCAGGTAACACATATTTCAGAGAAGAGAGTATGGAATTTAGAGAGATTCAGGACTTTCCCCAGGAAATATACATTGCCTATTAATATGATAAATTTAGCTAATTTTGCCAAAATTCATGTTTCATCAGGGGTATTTTTTTCCTCCTTGCAGTTTTAAAACCACTCATTATTTTATGAAATAGTGGTAGAAGTTCAAAATTTTAAAAAAAATCCTTTTTGTTTTGAATGTACTGTTTGTTTTGAAAGCTGCACCGGTTATAGTGCGATGGCCTTGGTATCCTGCCTCTTAGATTTTATATTGCTATCTTCTTGGGTATACATTATATTTATTCCCATTGTTCCACGGATCAGTGAGAGAGCCCTGACTCAGGCACTTTTCTATTCCCTTTTGTGCTGTATACCACAATATAAATGTCTGCACAGTTGTGTTTCACATAAGCAGATTCAACTTGTGCTGCAGAGCAGATGACTCAGGCAATAGATTTTAAAAGCGGTACTATCTAACCCACAGTCCTGACCTGTACTGAAGGTTGAATTCTAATAACACCTTTGCTTTTTCTTCCGGTGGTCATCTGTTTTAGGGATTTTCCCCTCTCATCTGTATGAAAAGCTATGTAATACCTTCATAGACTGATGGTTATACAAGTAAATTTACACACACACACACACACAGAGCGAGAGAGCGAGCGAGCGAGAGAGAGAGAGTATGAAATTGATTTTTTTAATGAATTATCACTGAGTGAAGGCAGCTGCAGGCCATTTTTACCATATGTCGGTTTGCATTTGTATCACAGAATTTGTTTTTTAGTAAGGACAAAATATCTGCTTTTCTTTCATTGCTTATGCAGGAGAAGTGGGATCTACATAACTCAACATGTAGTTAACTAAGACTATTGTCTGTTTTTATTGGGCTGTTATTAATGAAAGCATACCATGTTCTATACTGTACTTGCATGCATGGAGTGCGAGGCAAGCAGATGGAGATAAATATTATCAGAGAAGCCACACATTTTAAAAATGTAAATTTTTCCAGAAGCAAATTTGAAATCTTCAGAATTCAAGTAGATACTATAAATTAATAACTTATCTACAATTTTTATTGCAAAATATAAGATGTTACACCCATAATAAAGTAGGATCTCAATTAGTAATAGGAATAAGGGTGAATTAGGTAATGCATATAGAAGGAATTGAAAGTAAAAAGCACTCCATACATGCTACGCTAGGCACTATCTGACGAAGTGTATCTACGTACATAAATAGGAATAAATTTAGATCCTAGATTTAGTTCCAAAACCAAGGTGAGATGTAACTGAGGGGAAAATAGCTATGGAAATATCCTATTCATGTTGCATATCTGAACTATGGAGATTTTATTTCTTGGCTGTTCAGGCTGAGAAAATGATTCAGTATCTTTTACAAATACTGCCACAATAAAATGGTAAAGCCTGATTTTCCTCCCACTTATACAGGTGCAAATAGGTTGCCTAGATGTCCTGATATTATCTGGACTGTTACGATACTAGGGGCTGTGTCTTACGTATGCAGCTATACCACTCCCTCCAAAGAAGTGTCCTGATTTTTCACATTTGTTATTTCATCACCCTATGTGCAAATCAGGGGAGGGGGTCTATGATAATAATTGTTCATGTTCTGTGCAATAATATTCTGAACAGACAATGAGTAGAGAACACTTCTTATATATTAGACTCAATATGTTGGAAATTTTGCCATTGACTTCAGTGTGGGGCAGGATTGAGCCCACAGGATGGATTTCTGTATTACTGTTGTGAGAAGGGGGAGGGAGAGGACTTAGAAATGAAGGCAAGATGATGTTTGTAAAACAGATCTCTGCCTCCCTCCCTCCCTCCCCCACCAGACATAAAGGGGGCAATCAGGGGAAAGAACCAGATTATTATATAATAATGCAAAGCTTAGCTGAAAAATGTCATAGTCATTTGTCACAGAATGCCCCATATACCAAGATGAAGAAAACAGTATGAGGCTGACAGGGCTGATGAAAAACAGCACTTAAGATAATTTTTCCTGCTAAACTCTGTTGTACGCTATGCAAATATGATTGCAAAAGTAGGGAATTATCAACACTTTAATGCTAGTTAACTTTCAAAAATGATACTTAGAGTAATCAACATAAACTTACCAAACAGTAACAAATAACAAAAATGTTTCATTGCGCTACACTGACATTTAGTTCAACCCCACGTAACTCAGTGTAAGTGATATATTGCACTGTTCTCATTTACAAATGACGGTTACAATGCTTCTGATAAGTGAGTATAGAGAGGAAGAACTGGTTTCTAAGATGGACTAATAAACAGTAAACAAATAAAAATGCAAACAAATAAATCCGTAACAGTTTGACCCAAAAAATCTCACTCTCTTAGCAGTTCTTGATTGTTGTTCATGTTGTTTTATTATTATTATTTATTATGTTATTTTATTCCTAGAAGTCCCAGCTAAAATCAGATCCTTTCACTGTTAGGTACTATGCACGTTAAGAGACAGTCCACACCCTATAGAGTTTACATTCTAAATAAAACATTGCTAATTCACTCAAGGTTATTATGAGGCTCATGATGGTCTGTACTTTCCTCTAAAATCTCAGTTCATGATTATCTGAGAAGCAAATAAGTTTCTAGCTTTCTTGGTTGCAGAGCAAAGCTTGAGAGTGTGACCCTTAAAAGCTGCAAATAAAAAGAACCTACAATTTATTATTTTTTAAATCTCATGATTTTTTGTGGACCTGAGGCATGGTTTTTGAACTTTTAGGGTTTGCAATACTATAAATAGAGTAAGACAAAGGGATAAGGTAGGAGAAAAATTATTATAACCACATCAATTTTACAAGTGAGAAACCGCAGAATAGAAAGATTAAGTGATTTATTCAAGGTCACACAAGAAGTTTGTAGCAAAGATAAGAAGTGAACAGAGAGCACCTTCCTCTCAATACAGTGTCTTAACAACACACTCCTCTCTCTTTTAGCCTACTAGGAAAGGGGTGAGGGGATCCGCTGACTCACTGAGGCAAGAGGCGCACCCAGTTATAAGGTAGATGGATGTGGGTCTCTAGAAAAACAAGATTTAGGATAACAAACAGAGTCCTGTGGCACTTTTAAAGACTAGCCAATTTATTTATCATGTGAGCTTTTGTGGGAGAAAATCCCACTTCATCAGATGGGATGTTCCCCATCTTCAAGCATCCGATTTTCTCCCATGAAAGTTCATGTCATAAATACATTGGTTAGTCTTTAAAAGTGCCACAGGACTCCTTGTTTGTTTTGCTGAACTAGACTAACATGGGTATCCCTGTAGGACTTGTCAACATTTAAGATTTAGGATGTGGACTGAGAAAAGTTGGGGTAGCAGCCATAGGAGCTGATAAGTTGTGGAGAAGATTTGAACTGAATTTTATGTTGTTATTCATTTCTGGGTTGATAAAACCAAGGAGATGTGGTTGTGGTTGGGTTTGGGTTTTTTGGGGGGTCTTCCATAGAGTGGGTAGACTGTCTTTGTTAGATTCTGGGAACGGCAGCTGCTCAAAAACATTTCTAGCATCTTCCATTAAAGTACTTCAAAGTGCTTCTTCATGGAAATTAATTAAGTCAAACACCACAGCAAAGAAGGGAGAATTATGCCTATTTTGCATATGTGAAAGTGAGGCACAGATGTTAAGTTACTTATCTAAGATGACCCAGGGAAGCCACCAAGAATAGAATCTAATCTCCTTGATCGCAGTCCTCTGTGTCAATCGTTACTAATCTAGCCTTTCTTTTAGTCAAATACTCATCAGTCCTATATAATTCATTAACGCATAATTAATTAATGACAAATATCATTCTCATGAACAATTTACTGTTTAAAAAAAAGAGCAGAAAACATGCCCCAATACATGGTCAGAAAGGGGACTGGAAAAGAACAAGGACAGTCACAATGCAATCAGACTTTGGACAGAAAAGGCCGCAGACTCGGAATTAAACTGAATATAAAATTCTTCTGTCTTACCTTAAGAGATGCTAGGATGAAGAATGGCAGAGACACCCACTTCGAAAGGTGAAGGTTCCTGCCACCTGCTCTTTCAGGGTTATAAGTTAGATTCTGAGGTAAATTATGCAGGAAGAAAGCAGGACTAATTCTGAGAAAGTCAATGGCGTTACTTCCAATTTATGTTGGTGTAATGGAACAGATTCTGGCCCTTTACCTAAGAAGCGTCACCAGTTCCCAGGGCCAGCCCAACCATATATATGAACTAGGCGTTCGCCTAGGGCCCCAGGCCTTAAGGGGCACCAGATTAGACAGAAGTGATTTTTTCCCCCTCTATTTAAAAATATATATTAATATGTTATCATTTTTCTCTATACTGAATGGGGGCAGGGGGGCGCCAAAGTCATAGTTCGCCTAGGGCACTGAAAACCCTTGGGCAATCCCCGCGCCAATCTTGATAATCTCAATAAAAATAGTGGGACATAGGAAAACAGGCAATTCCTTGCATAAGTTTGTATTATTTAGATCTAGAAACTAGTAGGGGCAGGAGGCTATGCCCCACTTAAGTCCCACTTAAGCCTTATTTTTTGTGAGTTTAAAGCATTGCATAAGCCATGTATTAGCTTTCCCCATAGAGTGGAATTCCATCAAAACATTAAAGCACCCTCATTGGCCCTCGTGCTCCCAGACTCGAGCAGTCGATCAGGATGTTCGAAATGATGGTGGTGAATTTGCTGCTGTCAGTGAAGACCTGCCCTAGAAGATATCGATAACTTCCACCCAAATGGAGAAGTGCTTCATCCCTTGGTTTCTGAAACCATAATAAACCTGGTTCCTACACATAGGCTGCCTCTTGTGAACATCTGCAATGTGTGTGAGCGCACAGGTGCATTTGTGGTCTCTTGCTCTGCCTCTGGCTTTCCGGGTGATGGGAAATTGTATCAACTGCAAATGATTTTTATCAGCAAGGAAGATGGAATATTGCCCATAGCTTTCCAGAGATGGGCGGAGAGAAAGGGTGGCTGAAACAGACTATTTATTGCTATCTTAATCAGTTCTACTGGGTAATTCTTTGCTCCACTAAAGCTCTGTGGTACATTTGGAACATGACTGGGTGGAGTTTTCTGTCATCACTGAATCCAATTCTTCATCTATGCTCTGGTTCCCTACTGTATTCTTTCATTCCCTGTGTGCAGTAGTAAACAATGGTGATGTCTGTGGACACCTGATATGAAGGAGTCTCCTAAGGAGAAAGAGATTGATGCTGAGGAAAGCTACTCATTCTGGCTATGCCTACACTTGAAAAGTTAGGTCGACTTTATGAAGTCGACTTATTAAGGTTGACTTTAAGTTGACTTAAAGTGGACCTTATTAAGTCGACTTAACAAAAGTCGACTTAACTTCTCAAGTGTAGACATGGCCCCTTTTTGGCCTTATTAAGTCGATTTAACATTTTAAGTCAACTTAAAAAGGTCCACCTAGGCACTACTCTGCATCTTCACTGGCTTAAGTCGACTTAATAAAGTCGACTTAAGCGCTAGTTCAAATTAAAATGAGGTGTTATTAATTCGAACTAACTTTTCCTTAATTTGACTTAAGGAGCAGCTTAAGTCGATTTAAGGAAAGCCAAGTGTAGACGTGGAGTAAATTAAGTTGACTTAAGCCTCCTTAAGTAGACTTAATTTCTAAGTGTAGACGCACTCTCTGGTTCTCCATCATACCACTGAGATCCCCATTCTCTGTATGGGAGAACTGTCTGTTTTCATAAATCACAGGAGGTAGCCTGGCTTTAGGTATTTTTGTGAGTTGTCTCAAATCATAGAAATGTAGGGCTGGAAGGGTTCTCAAGATGCTATCTAGTCCAGTGTCCATTGTTGAGTCAGGACCTAGATCATCTCCGACAGTGTTTGTCTAAAGCACACATGTCAAACACAAGGCCCATGGACCGAATCCAGCCCGCCTGGCCGTTTTATGTGGCTCGCGGTGACTGAGCCGCATCCAAGCTCCTGACCGCGCTGCCTCAGTACCCATTTGCAGGCAGAAGGACCCAGTCCCAGAAAGCTAGGTAGGAGCAGGGCGCTCCACACAAGTGCCTGACCGCGCCACAGGCAGAAGGACCCAGTCCCAAACAGTGAGCTAAGTTGCTTCTTCACATCCTTGCTTCTGCACACCCCTTCCTTGCCGAGACCCAGCACTAGGCACGACCGTGCCAGAGTCCCGATCCTGCACCTGCTGCCAGTAGCAACTACACAGGTATGGCGTCTCAGTGGGATCCTACAGTAGCAATGTCTCCAGACTCAGAGACACAGGCCTCCACCTCAGCACAGTCAGTGGCTCCATTCCCCTCACATAGACAGGCCAAGATAGGACAGGTACACCTACCTCAGAAAAAGCTGCTAAGAACAAGAAAGCAATCACTCCCAAAATGTCCAACAAGAGAAAAGTTGATGCAGAAGGGAGACAATTTAATGAAAGATGGGAAAGCGAATATATGTTCATGCTTCGCGAAGACAAACCGGTGTGTATTTTGTGTTATGAGGCAGTGTCAGTGATGAAGGAGTACAATATACACTGGCGTTTTGACACCAAACATGGAGCTAAGTATGCTAAATATACCCTTCAAGAAAGACATAAAATTGTCCAAGAATTAAAAGGCAGACTGCAATCGCAGCAGAAAATGTTTACTAAAGCTACAGCCAAAAATGATGCAGCAGTGAAAGCTAGCTTTATTGTGGCTGAAGAAATTGCCCGAGCTTCCAGGTGTTTTTCAGAGGGTGCCTTTTTGAAGCAATGCATGCTAAAAGTGTGTGAGCAGGTGTGCCCCAACCAGATACAGACTTTTCAAAACGTCAGTTTGTCAAGAAATATCATTGCAGACTGAGTTCGGGATCTTGCAGGAAATCTAACAACACAGCTGGCCGAAGAGGCACGCAGTTATCTGGCTTTTTCATTAGCTGTCGATGAAAGCACAGACAATACTGATATAGCACAGTTGTCCATCTTTATACGAGCTGTGAAGACGGACCTCTCTGTCACTGAGGAACTTTTGGATGTAGCTGCCATGCATGGGACGACGACGGGGAAGGACATTTTTGAGGTGGTGGAGAAGTCCATAAATAATATTAAATTACCCTGGGAAAAGTTGGTGGGGCTAACTACTGATGGCGCACCTGCAATGTGTGGAGAAAAAAAAGGCTTGGTTGGCCTAATGAAGGAGAAAATGCTAAAAAGTGACTGCCACACACATCTGACTACCTATTATTGCATTATTCATCAAGAAGCTATGTGTGGTAAGGTTCTGGGAATGGATGATATAATGACCACGGTCATGAAAACAGTAAACTTTATATGGGCGCGTGGGCTGAATCACCGCCAGTTCCAGCTGTTTTACAGGAGGTGGGTGCAGAGCATGGAGACGTGCCATACCACACAGAAGTAAGGTGGCTGAGCAGGAGCACAGTCCTCAAACGATTTTTTGAGTTCAGGGAACAAATCGCTCTTTTCATGCAAAGTAAAGGAAAGCCCTTGCCTGAACTGTCAGATCCAACCTGGCTTTGTGATTTTGCTATGATGTGTGATTTAACCGAGCATCTCGCCCAACTGAATCAGAGGCTGCAGGGATACAAACAAGTCATCATGAAGATGTCTGATATGATCACAGCATTCCAGCGTAAACTTCTCTTATGGAAGTCCCAACTGGAACAGGACAATATTGCCCACTTTCCTGTTTGTCAGAGCATCTCAGCCTCCTTTTCCGGTGCTTTTCCTTGTGCTCGGTTGGCTACCAAAGTGAGCCGGTTAATTAATGAGTTTGATCGGCGCTTCTCTGACTTCAGAGCACAGCACTCTGGCTTTGACATCTTTGCCAATCCTTTCACAGCCGACATCAACAATGCGCCCCATCACCTTCAGATGGAGTTAATAGAGCTTCAAACCGATAGTGGCCTGAGAGCAAAGTTCCAGGATGTCACGATAGAGGACTTTTACCGTCTACTGCCCCCTGACTTGATGCCACAGCTCCAACTTCATGCTGCCCGTGTTCTGTCCATGTTTGGGAGCACCTATCTGTGCGAACAGATGTTTTCAACAATGAATCTAAACAAGAACAAGCACAGATCACGCATCACCAATGACAACCTCCACTCTGTTTTGCAGGTTGCTACAGCACAAGACATAAAACCAGACAATGACTTACTGACCAGGGGAAAACGGTCTCAGACATCTGGCCAGAAAACAAATAGGTGAGCAATTTAAAAACCTAATTTTCAAATATAGAATTATAGATAAATGTATTAAAAAACTGTTGAGTTTGTAATTTAACTGTTTTGCTTACAGTTTGTTTTGTGCTTGTTGTTATATTCAGAACATGATTAATGCACGAGGATGGCGTGTGATATGGTGTCTCAGGGTGAGGAAGGATCTATACTTCTACTAAGACTAAGTATCTTAATAAAAAATTTGGCCCGCGACTTAGCCTGTGTTTTAAATTTTGGCCCCTTATGTGATTGAGTTTGACACCTCTGGTCTAAAGTGTTCTTAGAAACCTCCACTGATGAGCTCCCACATCCTCTCTTGGAAAGCTGTTCCAGTGCTTAGCTCCTCTTATAGTTAGAAAGTTTTCCCTAGTATCTGACCTAAATCTTCTTTGCAGTAGATTAAGCCCATTATTTCTTTTCTTATCTTCAGCGGGCATGGTGAACAACTGATCACTTCCGTTTTATAGCAGCCCATAACGTATTAGAGAACTGTTATCAAGTCCTCCATCTGTCTTCTTTCTCAGGACTGAACACGTTCCATTTCTTTAATCTTTCCTCATAGGTCAGGTTTTTTAAATCTTTTTATTTTTGTTGCTGTCCTCTGGACTCCCCCCAGTTTACCACAACCTTGTTAAAGTGTGGTGCTCAGAATTGGACACAGTACTCCATCTGAGGCTTCACCAGTGTCCGGTACAGTGGACAATGACACTTCTGTTGATGCAGGGCTGTCCCTAGGGATGGGTGACTGGGGCTTCAGCCTGGGCCCGGTGCTTTGGTGGGCCCCGTGGGGCTGACTGGCATGGGCCCTGGAAGATGGTGCTATAGCCACACTGTGCACTAGCTGGCCCTGCCCCCACAGCCTGGGGTGGAAGCCTGGAGCACAGCTTCTGGACCGGCCTGCCCTGCCCCCGGGGGTTGACCAGCTAGCCCAGGGGCAGGGCAGGAGCATGGAGCCTACCCTCTGGGCTGGCCCACCCATGGTGGGTGGGTGCCCCCCACATGGGGAGTTGCTTCAGGTATTTAGGTAGTCCTTCTTATCTCCTCTGAATATATGTGTGCAGCCCTGGCTGTTTACATGCTGCTGGAAAGTTACACAGATCTCAGCCAATTTGTGCATCACATGACAGATAGTTACACAGATCATATCCTAGGGGTGCACGGATGTGCATCCCATGACAGCCTGGCACCTCAAGCTATGGTGCCCTATGCAGCTGACGTCCTGATACTCTCAGGGATAAATCCCTGAGCCCCCCAGCCCTAAAGCTCAGAAACCCTGAACTCCTCTACAATCCCATGGCTGAAGCCTAAAATCCCAAGCACCACTGCCCTGCAGGGCTAAAGCGATGATCCCTGTGGACCTCTTTGGTAGCTGAAGCCTGGAGCCCCACCTGCTTCCCCCCACGGCTGGGCCCCAGAGTTTTTATAGCATGGTGGGTGGGGAGGACTCACAAAGGAGAATGTTGAGACTCCTGGTCTAGATCACTTTCTCCTAGTTTGCTTATAAGAATGTCACATGGGACTGTGTCAAAAGCCTTACTAAAATCAAGACATATCACATCTACAGCTTCCCACCATCTACTAGGTCAATAACCCTGTCAAAGAAAGAAATTAGTTTGGTTTGGCATGATTTATCAGAACAGATCCATGCTGACTATTCTTTCGAACCTTATTATTCTCTAGTTATCTACAAACTGATTGTTTAATAATTACTTCCAGTATCTTTCCAGGTACTGAAGTTAGACTGACTGGTCTATAATTTCGTTGGCCCTCTTTGTATCCCTTTTTAAAAAACAGAGATACTATGTTTGCCCTTTTCCAGACCTGTGGGACTTGATCCATCCTGCATGAGTTCTCCAAGATAATTGCTAATGGTTCAGAAGTTGCTTCGGCTAGTACTTTAAATACTCTCAGATGAATTTCATCAGGCCCTGCCAAGTTTAATTAATCAAATTTATGTAAATATCCTTTAACTTGTTCTTTCCCTGTTTGCCTGTATTCCCTTTCCCCTTATCATTAATATTAGTTGTGCTAAGGATCTAGTGACCCTTTATATTTTTAGGGAACACTGAAGCAAAATAGGCATGAAATACTTTGGCCTACTAGATGTTGTCCATTATTAGATTTCCTTTCCTACTAAGTAGAGGACCTAAATGTTCCTTCATCTTTCTCTTACTCCTAATGTATTCATAAAGCTTCTTCACATCAGTGGCATAGGTGTGGGTGGACCTGGGTGGGCCACAGCTACACCCTTTGAAAGCAGGCCCACACGATCCATTTCTTCTGCTGCCAATGCTCCGTTTAAGTTTGGAGCATCAGGCAGCTTTTGGCAGGAGCATCAGGCAGCTTTCGGCAGGTCACTACCTGAACTTCCTGCTTCCAGCCTCGTGACCGGAAGCAGGAAGTTTGGGAAAGGGACTGGTGGGGAATCACTAAAGCTGCTGGACACTCCAGTTGCCAAGGTAACTGGAGCATCCATAGCTTCCGAACTTCCTGCTTCTGGTCACCTTAGTAAATCACAGGCCCTGCCAGAAAATCTCTTCTGGCTATGCCACTGCTTTACATTTCCTTTTATGTCCCTTGCTAGGTGCAACTTTTTGTGCCTTAGCCCCGCTGATTTTATCTCTACATGCTTTTGCTATTCTTTTGCATTCCTCCCAGGGGTGTAGCCAGCCCCTGTTTTCCGGCTGGGCCCCTGCAAGTGCACAGTGGGCCCAGCCAAAGGCAGCTTCTGGTCATGTAACTAGAAGTTGGCCCCCTTAGGGAGAGGGAGAGCCACAGCACCTGCCTGGCAGCAGCATGAACTTTGCCACCACGGCCGTGGGGCAAGCCAGCAGCCGTGGCTGCGACTGGGGCAGAGGTGCTGGCACATCAGCTCCTTTTGCAGCTGCAGGGCCCTGCAGCCACAAGCGGAGCGGAGGCATCAGCATTGGTGCCTCTATCCCGCTCGTGGCTGCTGGGTGGTCCCGTGGTCGTGGCAGCAAAATTCATGCTGCTACCAGGCACTAATGTGGGTGGGTCTCAGGGACAAATGGGTGGGCCCTGGCCTACCTGGGCCCACCCGTGGCTATGCCCCTGATTCCTCCTTAACAATTTGTCCACGTTTCCACTTTTTGCAGGATTGCTTTTTGATTTTCAGGTCATTTAAGAACTTCTTACGGAGCTGGCCTCTTACTATTCTCCCTACCTTTCCTTCACATCTGGATAGTTCGATGTAGTGCCTTTAATAGTGTCTTTGAGAAAGTGCGAGGTAGCCTGAACATCTCCCCTTAGATTTATTTTCCATGAGGCCCTATCTACTAGCTCTCTCACTTTGTTAAAGTCTGCTTTTTTGCTGCCTATTGTCATTATCCTGCAACTCTCACCCCTTCCTTTCCCTAGAATCATGAAATCTATTATTTCATGATCATTTTCACTCAAATTGCCAACAGATTCACAGCCAATTCCTCCCTGTTAGTCAGAATCAAGTAAAAAATGGCTACAGCCCAGTACATTTCATGAACTTACTGGGCATCGTGTTTTGCCATACCACTTTTCCAACAGATGTATAAAGTTTCCCATTACTACCCATGACACTGTATCAGAAATTGTATTGCAGTACATTAAGTAGACCTCTGACTGTGACAGAGGCCTCCTCAAACAAATTCAGATCCACTCCAAATAACCTATTTCAGAGTAATTTTCAGCACCTAAAACTGAAAACAAGAAAACATGTTAATTGCTATTACAACGTCTCAAATCACCTTTCCAGCACTGCAGGGTTTTATACTTTGAATGACCCATGCCAGTTCTTGAGCTATGTTTTATATGTAGCCAGCAAGACACAATTCCTCTGATAACAAGGCAATAGTGGATTCAATTAAAAATGGCAAACAATATTTCATTTTTCTATTACTGCATGGAGAGCATTCATTCGGGTAAAGAGAGGCTCAGAGGTCATAGAAAATTTAAGGGTTCCTTTTCCAAATGGATAAATCTGTGATCTGAATTTAAACTAGTTGTTACCCGTTGTTTGGACTGTTTTTGTTATCACAATTGTTAGTGATATATAACAATCAAGACTCTAATACAATAGAAGGAAAAGATACTCCAGGTCAAGGATAATAAAGTTAAAAAGAATAGCCACAGCCTCCTCTCTCTAGGACATTTTATTTTTAAAAGAGCGATCCTGAAGGGAAAAAGCTCACAAGAATAATGCTTTCAAATGTGATCTGAAGAAAAGCCACGGGAAAAATAGCAGTGTATTTTATAATGAATTCATTTAAACTGCTCAGGTGATATGGTTGGTTTGCTGTTCCTGGACTGTAATTTCTCAGAAATTGCTTCTGGTGTTTACAGGAAGCATAAAAAAGTAGTTCATTGTAAATAAGATGCTGCTGCATGAGAAGTGTCCCTTCTAGTGACTTAAATAACTTCGTGAAGAGACATCTTGCATATATTTATTCCACCGACTACTTCGAAGTTATCTCTGTGCCGTTTACTGATGGGAAACAAAGTCCTTGAATACTTTGAAAGACAACAGAGTCCTGTGGCACTTTTAAAGACTAACAGATTTATTTATCGCATGAGCTTTCGTGGGAGAAAATCCCACTTCGTCAGACGCTTTGAAGCATCTGACGAA
>ML685823.1:78984-93239 GCA_007922175.1 Pelusios castaneus
TTCGTCAGATGCTTCAAAGCGTCTGACGAAGTGGGATTTTCTCCCACGAAAGCTCATGTGATAAATAAATCTGTTAGTCTTTAAAAGTGCCACAGGACTCTGTTGTCTTTCTACAATAGACTAACACGGCTGCCCCTTTGGAACTTGAATACTTTATCACACTCTGAAGACCTTCACTTTAAAGTATTTTATAAAAATCCAAACAGCAATGTGTTTCGCTGCTGTTCTTTCCACGGTTAAAATTATACACCTAGTCATTCTAGATTCAGGATTCGGTTTGCTTGTGAGGTAGCTACTCTCAATGCTAAATGACGATGCATGAGTCAGAAACGGTTGATTCTCCTCTTCATGCCTGCTTCTTAATTGCTGCACCAGTGCTAAAATGCTGAGTCTAGCCAATAAAAAGCTGCCAGTGAACTGGGGAAACATCATGCCACGTCTTAGACATAACATGCAACATCATTCAAGAGCCATCGTTTCAGCAGAGTGATTTGTTTCATATGAGGGTTGCTTTAAAGTAGAAATAAATCTGAAAATCTATATATGACTGTCTCCCATTGATTAGACAAATCTCGCATGGCCCAAGTTCCATCAGAAGGAATTGTAACGTGTAGATTCCTTAAAGCATCTTAAAACTAATGACAGGATCTTTCCCTGAGCTATTATTTTCCCAGGGTGCTTAAAGAGGATTATGTAGACATAATTCATCTGGATTGAATGATATCATCTTAAATTCACATGATGGGTAATGCTTCCTTCACTGGCGATCAATTCTGGAAGGGTAGGGTATGGTACTGAAATGCACAGCATTAGTGGGAAGTACATTAATTCTTTCGAGCAGGTTTAGACCTCTATCATTTATTTGTTTAGCAGGATTCCATGTTACATCTCTTATGATGACAAACTGAACAAAGCAGGGCTGTTTTGTTTAGCTAATTTACAATCAAACTCACTGAGTATTTACTAGCGGTACCTTTGCCTTAATATTAAAAAAAATCCCACCTTTGGATTGTGCAAACTAGCTTTGATACCAGTGGCTCCCATCTTTTTTCTAGGCAAGGATACGAGTTCATCAGATTAAGAGTACCAGGTGGTGATGGCAATCACTCATTCCCCGTGGTGAAATTCACTGTGGTGCAGAGGACAGGCACAAGGTCTACGCAGCTCTTAAATCCCACTTGAGGCCTCAAAATATGGATTTTATGACTGCTGGCCAAGGTTCCTCCTCACTAGTTTAGACTTGTGTTTGGGAAACACACTTAAGCCAATGCGAAAATCCATCCCTCGTCAGTGCTTAAGCACACGTTTACAGCATTGCTTAAGTTTTATTGCGGGATTCAAGCACTTGCTGAAAGTTAAGTATGGACTTAGGCGCTGTTCTGAATCTTGAGGCTTTTCTGACTTGAGGCCTTCATGACAACTTGTTATACGGGGTTCTGGTGACCTGCCTTTCATTTGTGTATCTTCTAACCCAGCAGGAGCTGCAGCTACTGTTATGTGACTAGAATTTAGAGCTCCATTGTGATTTAAAGTGTCTAGGCACTATATATAAGCCATATGTGGCACACGGAGCCTGTGTTTCTCCTTTCTGTAAGGTGAACTTCAATATATCATTCATATAAATGTCTAAGTGAGGGGTGAACAAAACTGGCTCACAGCTAGGCGCCAGCAATTTTACTTTTGGTCACCAGAGGGTGTGCCTCCGTTAGGTGACAGGTTAGTAAAACTAGTCACCATGGTGACCAGAAAGATAGATTTGTCGAGGCCTAAGCTAACTTGTACTAAGATTTTGGCTTTGGTGATTTCTAGTGACTAGGAGTTCCGCAGACACCCTGACTTTTAAACATTTTATGAAATTTCATTTGTATGTCACAAAATATAACACTGCCCACTCTTCTGTGGAAGTTACCATGCAGAAGATAAAACTATCAGTCTTATTAGTTTTGACACACACACAATGAAAGACGTAGGAAAGACATGAAAAGCAATACAAATGGAGAGGAGATAAACGGAGGGAAAGAAAAAAAAGAAAGAAAAGAAGGAGGAGAGAAGGCACCATAAAAAAGAATAATGACCCAGCCCACTAATTTATCCACCATTTCTACAAAATCTACCCATTTATCATTTTATTGCAGCAAGAGACCTTTACCATGACTACACTATTCTTCTATCATTGGACTAGATTTTGCCTTTCAATACTGAAGAATGAATATTTTAGCTACTTACAGAGCTCTATACCGCCAGAACTTTTTGGAATTATCAAAGACCTCATACGGTAACTTGTAACCTCAAAACAGTGTTTTCTCCTTTAAACACGTCAGATAACATAAACAAGTTAATTTTACTATTGCCCTTCATCCAGGATCAGATTATACTGAGCCTACTTCAAAGCATATGAACCAAATTGGTATCCGTTTCCCGACAACGCCAACATGTATTTCTACTAATAGCTCCAGATTTAAATAATTTATAATGGGATTCAATAATTTTTTTAAAAAAAAATAAGAACAATGTTTTAACAATACTGCTATCAGTGAAAGGTCTTTTAACAACCTTATTGCTGATCCTCATTTACACTAAGGCGGCTGTATGACACACTGACAGTAGAAGGGTATGTAAAGTTGAGCGTAAATATAATTGAAGTCCCCTGTATGTGTCTTTAGAGTAACATAGCAGTGTAAAGCAGCTTTTGAGAAAGTGAAAATCAGGGCATTTATCGCTACTTTAATAAAGTTGAGTTTTGTTTTCAACTTTCTATGCCTGATTCTTCCAGTGAGCTGCCTTGTGCCTTTCGGCAAATCATGTCATCTCTCTGTTTGCCCTTCCACCTTTTGAGTGTCTTATTTATGAAGACTGTAAGGTCTTCAGGACAGGAGTTTTTTCCCATCTGTATGTACAGCACCTAGCACAATGGACTTGTTTTGAGTTTGCCTGGAGGTGAAGCAGGGAAGCCCTCTTTTCTAACTTTCTGGCTTCTGGTTGATTATGGTCTCTCTCCAGTCCTTCTAGGCTCCTGGAGGACTAAGTCATGTTGGTACCCAAGGCTGAGTGGGGTTTTCCTAAGTAGGAGACAGGGAAGGCCTGACAGAATCCATCAAAGTGTTATATAAGCCAAAGTGTTATAATAACAGTTCCTTTAGCAGCATCATACTTAGCTCCAGGTGAAGAGTAAATAGCTGGAGGAGATGAACTCCAAAGGGAAACTCTTCCTGTTTTAATAGAAAATGTTCCTTAACATAAAGAGATTAGAGGATGATCCAGACACACTGAAGGGCCTAAGCTATGATATATATCAGCAGAAATATTTCTAGAGACAATGAGCCAAAGTCTGCTTTTCTATTTATACCTGCTCAGCCTCACTGAAGCAGACAGATTTGCATAAACCATCATGGCAGATGGCAGAATTCAACTCAATGTTTTTTCAAAGTTTTCCAAAATGTTCCATTCTTTTCTGACAGGTTTTGTAAAGAAAGAAATGGAAATAATCACGGTTGTACCTATAGGGAGAGGCTTTCTCTCTGTAGACAAGACACTAGCATACAAGCCACACACACACCTGTAACGGTAGGTGTAACCCTTCTGCCAGCTGGCTAACAGCCGCTAAATAAATCTGTTAGTCTTTAAAAGGGCCACTGGACTCTGTTGTCTTAAAATGTCTGAGTTCACTATATCTTGGATTCCTCTTTGACAAATCACTAAACCAGCTCAAGAACTATCTAGAAACTGGGAAAATGCACCCTTCCTGAGTGCCCTTAGGAAGTGTAAGTTCCCAATTCACAGATACCCCAAGTCAGTGTGTAACCCTTCGGGTGGGCTAAAATTAGCTGGAGACCCAGGATCCAGTCTGTATGGGACTCACAGCAAAGATTGCTCAGAGTTACCCATCCACATTAAAATACTACTAAAACCAAACATAACAATGAACTTTATTAACTACTAACTAAATAAACCTTATCCTAAGAAAACAAAATACAACTAACCAAGAACAATCCCTACAGAAACCCTCACATGAAAGATCCCCAAGAGTCCCAAAGTCCAGGTGGAGTTCACCCAACTCTCAGCTACAGTCTCTGTTCCAGTGTAGAGGCTTGAGTGGCAAGAAATAGCTGTCCTCTTCTTCTTTCTTTGCAGGAATATTCTGTACCATTCCATGCAGGCTGTTCCTTCTCCTTTGCAACCAGCCCTCAGAGAGGTAATGCAGGATTCTTATTCCTATTTTACAGATGGGAAGACTGAGACACAAAGCTGAGAGTCTTGTCCAGCACATCAGTGGTGAAACTGAGATTAAAAGTCAGGAGCTTCTGGTACTCAGCCCCTGGCACAGTCCACTATAGTGTGCCTCCTTTTTAAACTGGAGCTAGAACTGCAGAAGTAACCATTTAACTCAGCGTAGCGGTTCAGCTTCATTAAGCTGCAGTGGCAGAGAGGCCTCAGTTTAGTTCAGTTAGCTCTGCTGTCATCCTAGGCATCATCTCTGCAAGTGTCGCTAGAGGAACTGAGAGTGGGTCGCCTATACAAGTCGATCTATGGCAGCACTTTCCCTTTTTTACCGAGTGAGGGAGTAGAAAACTCTTTTCCTTCTGGAGCTTCGAGCCATAGAGTTTATATATGTGTGTCACATGACTTGTATGTAAGTGACTATGCAAATGAGAGACTATGATGTCAGCATGGGAGCACATGCTTCCAGAAGCCTGAACAGCCCCAGGTTTTGTTGAGTACCGTTTATGAAAAGGCCTTCTTGATCTGACTCCTGATTGGTCCATCCATTCCAGCCAGTAATGTGGAAAAAGGGCAGCCTTTGGGGTAAACTGTGACCAGAGCTTAACAGACAAATTAAGGCAGAAAGTAAAGACCACTGTGCTCAACAGAAAGTGCAGTTCTGTCTGAACTGGATACTTCCCCACCTCATGCAGAGGGTAAGTCCACCAGTGTTTGTGAGGTGCACAGATAATACAGAGATGGGTGCCATAGATGTTTCTATGTAGACAGAGACCTGGTATGTTAGAATGTGATTTCTGACTAATGGCTATGTGAAATGAGCTCGTGATCTCAGCCCGCTTGTGTTGCTCAAAAATTACCAGCCAGTGAAGTCAGTCTCAGCAGAGAACAGAGGGTCTGAATCTTAGAATAATAGGGTTGGAAGGGACCTCAGGAGGTCATCTAGTCCAATCCCCTGCTAAAAGCAGGACCACTCCCACTAAATCACCCCAGCCAGGGATTTGTCTAACTGGGCCTTACATGTTTCCAAAGATGGAGATTCCACCACCTCCCTAGGTAACCCATTCCAATGCTTCACCACCCGCCTAGTGAGAGAGTTTTTCCTAATATCTAACCTCGACCTCCCCAGCTGTAATTTGAAACCATTGCTCCTTGTTCTGTCCTCTGTTACCCTCGAGAACAGCCTAGCTCCCTCCTCTTTGGAGCACCCCTTCAAGTAGTTGAAGGTTGCTATCAAATCTCCCCTCAGTCTTCTCTTCTGCAGACTAAATAAGCCTAGTTCCTTCAGTCTCTCCTCATAAGTCATGTGCCTCAGCCCCCTAATAATTTTTGTTGCCCCCCGCTGGACTCTTTCTAATTTGTCCACATCCTTTCTGTAGTGGGGAGCCCAAAACTGGACACAGTATTCCAGATGCGGCCACACCAATGCCAAATAGAGGGGAATTATCACATCCCTCGATCTGCTGGCAATACTCCTACTCATGCAGCCCAATATGCCGTTGGCCTTTTTGGCAACAAGGGCACACTGTTGGCTCATATCCAGCTTCCCGTCCACCATAACCCCCAGGTCCTCTTCTACAGCGCTGCTACTTAGCTGATCGGTCCCCAGCCTGTAGCAGTGCATGGGATTTTTCCATCCTAAGTGCAGGACTTTGCACTTGTCTTTGTTGAACCTCATGAGGTTTCTTTTGGCCCAATGTTCCAATTTTTCTAAGTCTCCCTGGATCGTGTCCCTGCCCTACAGCGTGTCTACCATTCCCCCCAGCTTGGTGTCACCTGCGAATTTACTAAGCATGCAATATATCTGAACTGAAAAACAAACTCCCTTTTCCTTTCTGTGCGTCTGATGGCCGTGCTGTAACTGTTCTGTGGGCAGAGAGAGGACTCCCTGGTGCTGCTGTGCAGGCACCTTATAGGAACTAACTTTTAAAAAAAATCTATAAGGAAAGGAGGGCTTATTATGTTGCATATTTAAAAGTGACTTCATCTTGACATTCTTAACTAGGAGCTTTTCTTCTGAAGCAGATGATGGCAAGCAGAGCAGAGAGCAAGAATACAAATGATTCTACGCTCACAGTTTCAGCAGATGGTGCATGAGTGGAAGATTTTGCTTTACCCCTGTTTGTAGATTCATAAAGATGGGGCTTGATTCTGATCTCACACAGATTTTACTTGGGTGTAAACCACTGAAGTCACTCCTGATTTACACCAATGTGAGCAAGATAAGAATCACATCCATATTCAAAGCACACTTGCTTCCCAAATAGCACATTAACTTGCTCATAAAAAATAAAGTAAAACAAAATAATTAAGATAATTAAAAAGTTACATATGCAATTTTTTTTTTTTTTGCCGCCACCTGGCAGACATTAGTTTCCTTGCTTAATTTTTCTGGCTCTGTCAGGCACTCTGATACCATGGTGATGGACAGGACATATGAACAGCATTAGAACAGCATAGATGCGTATGCATCTTTGGGCAGAAACTTGTGGGTTTTGCATTATAGTACGTAAGAGACAAAAAGAGACGTTGTGATTTGATGGTGTTGGAGATGCTGTCAGGGGAAATACTGAAGATGTGGAAAATGAAAGAAGCATTTGAATGCTAGAAGGAGACTTGGCTTATAAGTGTTTGAAATTTAATTATCATCTTGAATCTTTTTTTTCCCCTGAAAGTTTAAATTATTTTTCTATTAAAAAATGTTCTGTGTAGTTCTAGCTCCAGTTTAAAAAGGAGGCACACTATAGTGGACTGTGCCAGGGGCTGAGTACCAGGAGCTCCTGACTTTTAATCTCAGCTTCACCACTGATGTGCTGGACAAGACTCTCAGCTTTGTGTCTCAGTCTTCCCATCTGTAAAATAGGAATAAGAATCCTGCATTACCTATCCCACATAGGTGAGTGAGCATGAGCTAGCTAATGCTTTCAAAGTGCTTAGTGACTCTAAAAATATTTTCAGGGTTCCCTGATGATTCCCCTCAACAAATCCAAGACACTTCTTACAACTGCAAGCCTTGCAAATCAAGTTTTCTGGGATCTGAAAAATGAAGCTGTTCTCTTTCCACCACTTCTGTCGTCACCCATGATAACACAGCTTTTGCCATCAGAATTTAGTTAACCATGCTGTGGGTGCCCAAGACAAAAGACATTGCAGCTTGCTCTTCCATAGCTGTATTGGCTTTTTGGGGTTAAGTGTGGTAAAGTTATCTCTGTTAATAAAATAAACAGATGTTAATGACTGGAAGATGCATACAGCACAGATGTATTAAACCAAGAAGAGGCATATTTATGTAACCACTTTTCTGATTAAAACTGCCCTTTAAAGCATGTTTGCTGTGTTATTGGTCCTAAGATATGAAAGAGAGTAGGTGGGCGAGGTGATATCTTGCTGTGACATTCTGATTACCTTTCCCAGACGTGAAAAAAGACCTTTGCAGAGCTCAGAAGCTTGTCTGTTACACCTAGAGAAGTTGGCCCAGGAAAAGATTTACCTCACCCCTGGGTACTATGGGCTTGATTCTGCAAGGAGTCTGGCCCTGTTCCAGCAAAACACTTAAGGATGTGCTTAACATTAAGCATATGAGTAGTCTCAAACACTCAGCAACTTGCAGGATTGAGCTCTATTGGAGGCTACATGTTTTTACAAGTGAGAAACCCTGGAGGCTTTTGCTACCCCTATATCAGCTGGTATATGCATTGCTATGGAAATTAGATGATGTAATGTTAGTACAGAAATAACTATGCTAATTCCTGTGTAAGAATTCTGAACATGCTCAGTGTCAGCTAGGTATTTCCAGAAGCTGAGCCGTCATGCAGTTAATAACAGTGCCATCTTCTCTCCAAGCAACCTGACCGCTGAGTTCTCATTACACATTACATGGCATCAGAAGTTGCACTGAACTAAGAACGGAACAGTTGCTTCCCCCACGGAACTGGCAACCCCAAAGGAAATGATAAGCACTGTGAAGAATGAGGAAAGATGGCAATTGCTGTGGTAGATATTGATGACCTCGCACAACATTGTCCTTCTAAAGTTGGGTCATTGGGGCCAAGCCGTGTTCCACGGCTTTGTAAATGATTTACAGTTACAAAAAACGCAAGTGTTGCCATTCTAACAGGCTGGTAAAGTGCATTTGCCCATCATGTCTTTCCAGGACCTCCTTTTCCACGCAAGGCACTTCCCTCACTAATGGAGCCAAGTTTCCTGGCAAGAGTTGTTATCAATTTTGCAATTAAAATGCTCTAAGGAGCTTTTAGTTTGGGCCTTATTGGATTCTCTGATGGGGTCGGAGAGAAGGAACCAGTTTGCTGAGTCGAGAGGAAAAGAGTTCATTAGCAGACAGACTGCTTACTTTACTAGAATGCCTACTTTCCTGGGGGTCTTCTGAAGGCAAGTAGAAAGCTGGAGAAGAGGGAGAAAAGGAATTAATAAAGAATTGTTATCCCTGAAGGCCTCTAGTTAGGGTCCTGTCACATTCTGGCTCAAGTATGGTTTAGCTGAGTATATATGTGTAATCAAAGCCTACCCTAAGCAGAATTGTTTCAGCAGCTGGCAAAAAGATTTGCATGCCAGTTTAATGTGGAGAATTTGATATTTGTAATGCACTCCATTGTGTGATATATTTTGCTCTATTTTGAAACTGCATGGTTGTGTGTAGGATAACATCTGATGTCTTCTGGCCCTGTAAAGAGCACCTGACCTCCAGAAGGACCCAAAAGAGTATTATGGCTAAATTCTGAAGTCTTCACTCAGGATGGGTTGTTCTTGATGCTTGCTGCAGTCTCCATTAGCAGTGAAACTTTTCAGTACCACTGCAGGAGGAAACTTTGCTAAAAACAATTTTCAGCAACAGTTCAGTATCCTGCTGTGGAGGAGGCTTCAGATGGCCAGGCAAGATACCAAGAAGAGCTAAATAAGCACTAAAAAAATGTGAAGTAAATGATACCCTAATGGAGAGAAGACTAGTTAATGTTCTGATTCTAATACGAGACCAGAGAGAAAATCTATAGCAAGAGAAGCTGACATCTGTCTTGTCTGGATTATGTGATTAGAATTTTGCTATTTTTGGTGTCACTAATCTGAAAAAGTAAGCAGCATCGATAGAAAGTTGGTTATTGTCAGAGGGGAATTTGGGGGTGTTTTGGCTTTTATTTCTGCATTGAAAATTAGTAATTAAACACTACCCCGGGAAGCGGAAGCAGCGTGTGCTTTATTTCTTCTAAAGGGAAGTCTAGAGCTGGGTGAACCTGGTGACAAATTTTCTCAAGAGAATTCCTGGGGAATATGCCACCAGTGGATTTTGCATGAATCTTAACACATCAAAATTTTGAACTGTTATGAAATGTTTGTTCACAATAGTGCATTTGAAGGACACGTGGCCGGTAGCTAGGAGGTTTTGATTTCTTTCTCTGGATATGGTTGTCCTAAACAAGCCTTTGCACTTCCGCATCCCTGTACAAACACTGATGCATCACATGGAAAATAAATTACATTTCCCCCTCTTTTCAGACAGGAAAACAGGCTCAGAGCAGTACGTTACATGCCCAAGGTCACGTAGCAAGTCAATGTCAAAAGCAGGGTAAGAATTCAGCCTGACAGCCTGTTCTACTCTTAATCCAACAAATCACGCTCTCCTGCTTAACCTTCCTGAGCCACAGTCTTGTCATGTGTAAAGTAGGGACAGTAATAGTTTCCTGTAAGCAAAATCCAACAGCAGACAAGGTTTAAATTGTCTGTAGCCATGGACGGTGGGCATAATAGGCCAGAGGAGGCTTTGCCTGGGCTGCCTGCACCATGATGGCCCTACCTCGCCCAGTCCCTACTCTGCTTCTTCTCTGAGGTCCCCACACTGCCTGTGCATTGCTGGCTGGGGTTTGGGTTGCTGCTCTGGGGGTTGGTCGGAATTCAGGACTGTCCTAGTGGGGAAGGGGCAGAGCCTCAGAAGGAAGGGGCAGGGTGGGGGGGCTCGCCTCCCCAAAGTAGAGGGTGCACATGCCGCCCATGTCTGCAGCCCGAGGGAGGTAACTGTTAGTAACCCCATAAACGGGGAAGGCAATAGTAAGCGGAATCCTGGCCCCCCTGGAGAGAGTGGCAAAATTTCCACTATGATCTAGCTGGTTAGACATGAGGCAGAGTCAGGATTCCAGAAATGGTCTTCCCAGCACTGCCTCGCTATGTATTGTTGGCCAACTCACTTGACTTCAAGGAGAGTTGGTGGGTGCTTGCAGGACTGGGGCCTTTAACATCTGAAAGACAAAAGGATCAGAATATACATGAAGGTGCCAGTCCTGCAAGGTGTTGACCAGCACCAGATCCTTGTTGTACGTCTTTCAGCTTTGAGGGTGTTCAACACCGTGTGGGATCAGGTGCCAAAGGAATGTTACAGACCAGCAGAGCAAAGATATGAAAATAACCAAGGAAAGTTCTGACGGCCCCAGATCCAAACACCCCCAGTTGGATTTGCAGTCCGAATCCGGCAACTGGCCCTTGACTGTAGAATGCTCTGAAGGAAATCCTCAGTTTTACACTTCGGAGATTACAATCACACTGTACGAGAAGAGAAAAGAATCTTAATGGCAGTTTGGAAGCTGGGCTGTAAATCATGCCATGAGGATTTCCTCGTGAAATTTCCATTATCATGTGGTTCTAATACTACAAGGGGAACCTTTCTGGTTATGTTTTAGAATGTCTCCTTTCCAGCTTGCACCAAAGTCAGAAGTGGGGGAATTAGTTTTTCTTTAAAGTCACCCAAGGTTTTTGAACCTCCAAAAGTATTTAAGTTCATCTTGCGTTTTGCCTAAATGTTCACAGTATTTGATCTGATCAAGTTTAAACCAGGCCTTAACTAAGTAAGGAGTATTCGTGACCGCAGGTCAAGTAAAACTGTAAATAAACAACAGTGGATCAACTCTCAAAGCCTTTACTCAGGTAAAACACCTGTTGAAGTCAGTGGTCTTGAGTCTCATCTATACTAAACCCTTTAACCCTATTTTAGCAGTGTAAAATTGCCACAAAGTTACTCACACTTTAAAGTCCTTTTACATCACCAGAGCTGTCAAGAGGACTTTTGAGGAGCAGACCCAATGGATATTTTGTCAGAGTCAAAAATGAATAAGGACTAGAAAGAATTTGAGGATTTAAGATTTAGCCCAGTAATAAAATATGAACAAGACCCAGTAAGATCTGATGTCATAGATGAATGACAGGTTGGTTACTTAACTCAGCAAATCTTAAAAATAGGTAGAACTTTAGAGAGACTGTTAAAGCATCTTGGGGGTACAGACCTTGTAAAATAATGCCTAGTAATAGGATTAAAGGTCAGCAAGGAAGATAAAAAAGGCTTGGAGAGATAACATGAAACATGCAAAAAGATTAAGAGATAAGGTAGAAAAACCTAAGCTAACGAGAGTGTATTCAGTAAGCAAAAAAGGTCTAGAGGTGCGAGTGCAGTGCAAGAAATCAGGGGCTCCTGGGTTCTCCTCCTGGATCAGATACCGAGTGCCTCTGTTCATGTGGACGATTAATTTAAACTCTCTCCTTCTGTTGTTCCACTTGTAAAATGGATATAATACAAATATAGCCATATCTTGAGTGTAACTGTGGGGATGAATGAATTATTGTTTGGAGAGCATATTGAAGATGGTAAATACTAGAGAGGAGCCTACATTCTCTGAAGCATGTGGAAATCCAGAGCCATGCTTGATCCTCTGATGTGCAGGGTTTGATCCTGTGATGTGCAGATCCCTATCAGCTCCCCTGAAGTCAATGGGAGTTGAAGGAGCTCAGTACTGTGGTGAAAAAAAATTCCAACTTTTAAACTCTCTATAACAGATTGAACAGTAACCCCAGATCCCACCAAACCCGAACTGTTAGAAAACTGATTACAGGGCACCTCTATCTCAGTGACATGAAACAGGACGCAAACCTAAATAACAAGGGATCAAAAATGATCAACATGATTTAAAAAGCAAATCTCTCTCCACACGTGCGTACAGTGATAAAACCCCACAATCTCATTTTAATGCACAATAAGAGAAATACATGAGATAGAAGTGAGGTTTTTCCCCTCTACGCACTGGATATTTAAATGATGTTTAGTGGGAGAGTTTAAAAAAAAAAAGACTATTTCGCTGCTTCAGGGAACATTGTGCACGAAACATTTCAGGCTCAATCACAGATTCTGTATGTTCTGGGAACACAGTGGAAACAGCATGCTCACGTGTTGTATAGAAAATGGGGAGTGGTGTGACTGAAAGTTCAAAATAGATACATGGCGGTTCAGTCTGGAAAGGAAGGAAACGTCATCTCTTCTTTCTAGGTGGTGAAGATCTAGGACCTCATGAAGGGAAAGGCACGCTGGGCTCCAGGATCCCAAACAATAGTTTCCAGGACCCAGCTAAAATCAACGTCTTGTTTAGCAGGTAGCCAGTTTTCCAATTCATTCAGACCTCCAGGATGGCTACAGTTTGTGAGGCTGTGTTCTGTAGTATTAAAATTTTAGCTGCAGGTAATGAACCATAGTAATCAGTATGGAAGTATCCTATCTGAAAGATATAGTTTGCTGCAGCTGGCTGGTTGGCAACTTAGTTTAATCAAGATGGCCAAGTGAGATCTCCATCGTAGAACTCTGTGCACCTCGATGGATAATAATTCTTGTCACACTGGCCATATCAATGTAAGGACAGTACTGTGCTGTTACAGGGTAATTATCTGATTTTTTTCCCTATAGAGCAATGAAGTCTGGAAACAGCTAATTATATAGCTGATAACTTGATATATAATCACCAAATAAGCAGTAGGAACAGGTAATAATAATATCTTACAGAACACCTTTTGTTCCAAAGCACCTTACCAACATTATATGTGAAACACTGTCAAAATGCAAAAAATGTATTTAAAAATGCCTTCCTGACACCTGCGGTGAATAGCCCTGGATATCCTTATCTCAGTCTATATAGCTACAGATGATATTGGTTATAAATGTATCCTGTCTTCTTCAAATTTCAGAATAATATTTGACTCTTCTGGCCCTGAGAGTTCCACATGCTGGCTATGGGGCAAATTAAGGCTCATGGGCTCACATCCTCAATTATATTTTGGTTCTTAAATTCCACAGAAATCAATGGACATTAGAGCCTGAACATCTTAAAGAATCTGGGCCCTGGAATAAGCTGAGTTGGAGGCCAGGTGTATCTCCAAATGGCAATGGCCAGAGACGCAGTACTTCCATCTGTGTTGAGAGGTGGCACAAACCAGCAGACATTTTAGACCTTTATTTAAAGGGCTGTACAAAGCTATCTCCCAGGGAAGCTTTCCAGGTACCCTCTCAGCCATGTCCCCCTTTGGGTCTTTCAGAGCAGCCTCATGGTGATCATAGACTATATAATCAGAAGGGATCATTAGGACCATCCAGTCTGACCTCCTGCACAATGCAGACCCCACCCCCTCACCCACCCCCTCCTTATAAACCCCTAACCTATATCTGTGTTACTGAAGTCCTCAAATAATAGTTTACAAATTTCAAGGTACAGCAAATCCACTAGTAAGTGGTCCATGCACCACACTGCAAAAGAAGGAGAAAAACCCCAAGAATCTCTGCCAATCTGCCCTGGGGGAAAATTCCTTCCCAACCTCAAATATGGTGATCAGCTAAACCCTGAATATGTGGGCAAGTCTCACCAGCCAGACACCCAGAAATAATTCTCTGTCTTACTTTGGAACCCATACCATCTAACATTCCATTACATCCATTGGGCATATTTACTACAGTCCATTGGGCATATTTACTGAGTCAAAGATCAGTTAATTGCCAAATTGGGCTGTCCCATCATACCACCCCCTCCATGAACTTATCAAGCTCACTTTTGAAGCCAGCTAGGTTGCCTACTGCTTTCCTTGGAAGGCTGTCCCAGAACTTCACTCCTCTGATGGTTAGAAACTTTCATCTAATTTCAAATTCCAAAGGGGTAGCCGTGTTAGTCTATTGCAGAAAGACAAAAGAGTCTTGTGGCACTTTTAAAGACTAACAGATTTATTAA
>ML685823.1:99240-121175 GCA_007922175.1 Pelusios castaneus
TAGATAGATAGATAGATAGATAGATAGATAGATAGATAGATAGATAGATAGATAGATAGATAGATAGATAGATAGATATGGGGACATGTCTGGAGCGAAGCTTAGGGTGAGGGGAGCAATAGGGAGATGACTGGGATGAAAAGTGAGTCTGCAGGATGGATATGAAGAATGCCCCAGACTTGGCTAAGAAAAGAACATCATGGAGGAGTATATCACATTCAATGCCCTCTCCACTGTCCAAGTGACGGCATGAGAACTAATCTAACCATGTGAAGTAGGAGACTGAAGTCATGTGGCACAGAGGGTCAAGGACAAAATTCTAGACATATGGCCAGTGTGGAAAAAGGAAGTGGAGGGAGTATCAAAGTGAGATATGTTGGCAGAAGGCAGAGTGTAAATGGATAAACTAGGTTTGAGAGGCCCATGGTTTATAGAGCACAGATGTGGGAGTTAGAAGTTCTGGTTTCACATCTGCTGTGTGACTTTGCACAAGCACTTCACCTTTCTTTACCCTGATCCCTTATGTCTCTTTAGATTGTAAACTCTTTGCGTCAGGTGGTGTCTCTTACTCTGAGTGTGTGCAGCACCCAGCACAAAGGATCCTGATCTCAGTTGGAGCCTCTAGTTGTATCTACTGTAATGCAATTATTTCAGAATAATTGATGAGACAATGAAGTGATGGAGCTCAAACCAGTACATCAATAAATGTAGACAACTGCAGAGACCCTTGAAGGTGAGAATGGGGAGTTTGAACTTGATATGGAGCAAGATCAGAAGCCAAGGGGAGATTCCAAGAAGATTCCAAGAAACAGGTGGCGATGCTAGCACAATAGATCATTATGATGGTGGCATGTTGTATAAGCTTTATGGGTGCAATGTGAGATTTACGAAAGGCAGAGAGGAAGAGATGGAAACAGTAATCAAGACAAGAGACTCTACACCTTTCTGTGGTTTTGTCTGTTAAAACTACCCACACAGAACCAAGTTGTCTGGCTAGCAACATTTGTAGTCAGCAAACTCACTACAGAAATTATTACTTGACTGGCAAATTGTACATCATTCAGTGTCCCCTCCCCCAGCATTGCCAGAAAGATTACACTTCAGACAGTGTTAATAGAACAGACAAATTATCTCAAAGTCCTTATGCAATCAGTTCGTGCTCTCCTAAATATGAGCATGTAAACATGATGTGCGTGTGCCCCATACAAAGATTTGACTGGGCGGTCATCATCATTAACAACCTGTCAAATGTTCTAGGGCCATTTTACCTTCCGTCTGAAATTGAGAGCTGTGTAGAGACAAGAGGCTGCATCTCCTGGCATTCTTTTATTAGTGTTTGCACACCACATAGATCGTGGCTAACTCTGAAAGAAACATAGAAGCAGTTTCTGGGTCTCTGCCTCCTCTCTACCCATGGTAACTGGACATCTGGTGACTTGTCAGACTGAAAATTGCCAGGTCCCATTTTCAACAAAATAGATCAAAAACTGGACACCTGGCAACCCTAACTGGCATCTGGACACAAAAGTCAAAACCTTGACTGTCCGGGTAAAATCCAGATGGGTGGTGACCCTTACTGTTACTGGGGTCATATTATCAAAAAGTTCATGGAACACTAGGTCTTGTCGGTACTTGGGCCTAGAGAGAAATTACCAGGCAGATATATTGTCCATAAGGGACAAGGGTAGATAGTTAGAGCCCTGCACGGCTCTGCATCCGATCTGCATCTACAAGAAATGGTCCGCGGATATCCACGTTGTATCCGAGGATGTGGATATAATGTGGATATCCATGGATGTCCACCTATTTGCAGGGCACAGATAAAAATGTGTGGATCTGTATCCAATCTGCATCCGCAAGAAATGTTCTGTGGATATCCACATTGTATCCATGAAGGCGGATGTAATGAGGATATCCATGGATATCCACGTATGTGCAGGGCACAGATAAAAATATGTGGCTCTGCATCCAATCTGCATCCGCAAGAAATGGTCTGTGGACATTCCTGATGAAGTCATAATACCTCAGGCGAGTGGGGAAGGAGGACACCGGGAGAAATTGCAAGGAGGCAGATGCGACAGGAGGGAGAATCGATGGGGCAAAGTAGGGCAATGGGCCCGGTATCTTAGGTGCCTGTACACAAATGCGAGGAGCCTGGGAAACAAGCAGGAAGAATTGGTAGTACTGGCACAGACAAGGAACTATGATATAATTGGAATAACAGAAACGTGGTGGGATAACTTGCATGACTGGAGCACTGCCATGGATGGATATAAATTGTTCAGGAAGGACAGGCAGGGAAGAAGGGGGGGAGGAGTAGCATTATATGTAAAAGAGCTGTATGACTGCTCGGAGCTCCACTATGAAAGTGGAAACAAGATGGTTGAAAGTTTGTGGGTTAAGTTTAGGGGAGAATGCAACAAGGGGGATGTTGTGGTGGGTGTCTGCTGCAGACCGCCAGACCAGAAAGAGGAGGTGGATGAGGCGTTCTATGGACAACTAACAGAAGTTTCCAGATCGTCGCAGGCCCTGGTTCTTATGGGGGACTTCAATTATCCTGATGTCTGCTGGGAAGATAATACAGCAGTGCACAGGCAATCCAGGAAGTTTTTGGAGAATATTGAGGACAACTTCCTAGTACAAATGCTGGAGGAACCAACTAGGGGCCTTGCACCTCTAGACCTATTGCTCACAAACAGAGAAGAATTGATGGGGGAAGTAGAAGTAAATGGCAACCTGGGCAGCAGCGACCATGAGATGGTAGAGTTCAGGATCCTGATTAATGGAAGGAAGGAAAGAAGCAGAACACACACCCTGGAGTTCAGAAAAGCAGATTTTGGCTCTGTTAGGGAGCTGATGGGCAGGGTCCCATGGGAGGCTGATCTGAAGGGGAAAGGTGTCCAAGACAGCTGGCTGTATTTTAAAGAAACCCTGTTAAAGGCACATGTGCAGAAAGAACAGCAAATGTGGACAGCGACCAGCGTGGCTTAGCAGGGAAGTCTGCGGGGAGCTGAAACATAAAAGGGAAGCTTACAAGAAGTGGAAGCTTGGACAGATGACAAGGGAGGCGTATAAAGATATTGCTCGGGACTGCAGGGATCAAATCAGAAAGGCCAAAGGACAATTGGAGTTGCAGCTAGCAAGAGATGTGAAGGATAACAGAAAGGGGTTCTATAAGTATATCAGCAACAAGAAAAGGATCAGAGGTGGTGTAGGTCCCTTACTGAATGGGGCAGGCATCCTCGTGGAGGATGATGCAGAAAAGGCTGAAGTACTCAATGCTTTTTTTACTTCAGTCTTCACAGGGAGGGCCAGCTCCCAGGCTACTACACGGGGTAATGCGGAATGGAGAGAAGAGTGGCCCCCGGTGATGGAAAGTCAGGTTAGGGAACACTTAATGAAATTGGATGTGCACAAGTCCATGGGGCCGGATGAACTGCATCCAAGGGTGCTGAGGGAGTTGGGGGAAGTGATTGCAGAGCCGCTGGCCATTATCTTTGAGAACTCGTGGCGAACAGGGGTGGTCCCGGAGGATTGGAAAAAGGCAAATATAGTACCTATCTTTAAGAAAGGGAAAAAGGAGGATCCGGGGAACTACAGACCGGTCAGCCTCACCTCAATCCCTGGGAAAATCATGGAGCAGGTCCTCAAGGAATCCGTCCTGAAACACTTGTAGGAAAATAGAGTGATCAGGAACAGTCAACATGGATTCACCAAGGGCAAATCGTGCCTGACCAACCTGATTTCCTTCTATGATGAGATGACTAGATTTGTGGATGCGGGAAGAGCCGTTGACGTGATATACCTTGACTTTAGCAAGGCTTTTGATACAGTTTCCCACAGCATTCTCGTCGGCAAGTTAAGGAAGTATGGGTTG
The DNA here is from genome assembly GCA_007922175.1 of Pelusios castaneus. NCBI lineage: Eukaryota > Metazoa > Chordata > Testudines > Pelomedusidae > Pelusios > Pelusios castaneus. The sequence goes on from ML685823.1 coordinate 103,118, forward strand.
GAGGAGTGGACCGTAAGGTGGATCGAAAACTGGTTAGATCAACGGGCTCAGCGGGTAGGAATCAATGGCTCGATGTCTGGTTGGCAACCGGTAACGAGTGGAGTGCCCCAGGGGTCGGTCCTGGGGCCGGTTCTATGCAACATCTTCATTAATGATCTTGATGATGGAATAGACTGCGTGCTTAGTAAGTTTGCGGATGACACCAAGTTGGGGGGAATGGTAGATACTCTGGAGGGCAGGGACAGGATCCAGAGAGACTTGGACAAATTGGAACACTGGGCTGAAAGAAACCTCATGAGGTTCAACAAAGACAAGTGCAAAGTCCTGCACTTAGGACGGAAAAATCCCATGCACTGCTACAGGCTGGGGACCGATCAGCTAAGTAGCAGCGCTGTAGAAAAGGACCTGGGAGTTATGGTGGATGGGAAGATGAATATGAGCCAACAGTGTGCCCTTGTTGCCGAAAAGGCCAATGGCATATTAGGCTGCATCAGTAGGAGTATTGCCAGCAGATCGAGGGATGTGATAATTCCCCTCTATTCGACACTGGTCAGGCCGCATCTGGAGTACTGTGTCCAGTTTTGGGCTCCCCACTACAGAAAGGATGTGGACAAATTAGAAAGAGTCCAGCGGAGGGCAACAAAAATGATTAGGGGGCTGGGGCACATGACTTATGAGGAGAGACTGAAGGAACTAGGCTTATTTAGTCTACAGAAGAGAAGACTGAGGGGAGATTTGATAGCAACCTTCAACTACTTGAAGGGTTGCTCCAAAGAGGAGAGAGCTAGGCTGTTCTTGAGGGTAACAGAGGACAGAACAAGGAGCAATGGTTTCAAATTACAGCTGGGGAGGTCAAGGTTGGATATTAGGAAAAACTTTCTCACTAGGAGGGTGGTGAAGCATTGGGATGGGCTATGTAGGGAGGTGGTAGAATCTTCATCTTTGGAGATTTTTAAGGCTCGGTTAGACAAAACCCTGGCTGGGATAATTTAGGGGGAGTGGTCCTGCTTTTTAGCAGGGGGTTGGACTAGATGACCTCGTGAGGTCCCTTCCAACGCTATTATTCTATGATTCTGTGATTCTATGACCCCTCTCCTATGAAAACATCCTCCCGTCCTGACCAAGTTTCCTTTGTCTCTGCGAATCCTCATGCACTTTTAAAGGCTCGCATTACCACCTGGTTTATTTTCCTCTTTGGAAATTTTCCATTCCTTCAGATTCCAGTCCATCCAGTATAGAAGTTTGAGAAAACTGGCTTTATCGAGGGGCAAGTCTACAAAATGTTGCACTGGCCCATCCTCACCGCTGTAGTGCTTCATCGAAGATGGGGAACTCTCCCGCTGACACAGAATTGTCTACACAAGGTGTTAGGATTTTTATAACTACATCTCCATAGAATTATATTGATATAGGTGTGTATTGTCAACCAGACCTTAGATGAAGCGGCTCTTTCATTCTCATCAGTTAAGATCTATTGATATTGATGGTCTTTAATGATTGCTCTAGTCACAGGCAGCTGTGCAGGCACCATTCCCATCCATCCTTCACACAAGGGCTATGTCTACACTTGCACTTTCAAGTCAACTTTAACTAAGTCAACTTAACTAAGTCGACTTAAAGTCGACTTAGTTAAGTCGACTTAGTGTGTCTACACGTAAAATTAAAGTTGACTTGAAGGGGAACTTACAAAGTCGACCTAGAGCGTCCACACTGGATGCTCTAGGTCGACTTTGTAGGGCTAGGGGGACCTTGGGTAGGTCCACGGTGGCAGGGGGGGCACCCCTTGTGTGCAATGGGGCAAAGGGGGACAGGGACCCTGGCAGGGCATGTGGGCAGGGTGTGACGCTGTCTGGATTTAGAGAAGCATTTATGATATTATTTTCAATGGATATCTCATAAATGCTATAAGCCATAGGAACTATGTCATGTTTGGTATCAATAGAAAGGTAGTAATTTGCTGGGAATGATTATATAGTTTATGTCTAGGAATTCTATTTCGATTAGAAGTTAAAATGTGGTGTTATATCTATACTTTAACTTATGTTTAAACCATTGTGTCCTTAATGGTCCCAGGGAGTTACCTGATGAGCCATTAAGGACATAAGGAATACAACCATTGTGTCCTTAATGGCTCATCAGGTAACTCCCTGGGACCATTGTCCTGGCACATTCCTAAACATTAAGGAAACAATGGTATTAACGTAAGTTAAAGTATAGATATAACATCAAATTCTAACTTCTAATCGAAATAGAATTCCTAGACATAAACTATATAATCATTCCCAGCAAATTACTATCTTTCTATTGATATCAAACATGACTTAGTTCCGACGGATTATAGCATTTATGAGATATCCATTGAAAATAATATCATAAATGCTTCCCTAAATCCAGACAGTATCACACCCTGCCCACATGCCCTGCCCTTTGGGGGGCATGCCAGGCTCCCCTTGTGCTCCCCCCCAGCAGGGAGGGCACTGGTTTAGTCCTGGGGTAGCCCTAAGTCGACTTAGGGCTACCCCAAGGCTACAGTGTCTTAATTTGACTTTAAAAAGTCGAATTAAGCCTTAGGCCGAGTAGAAAGGTGGTTTAATAAAGTTGACTTAATTTTCTTTAAGTCGACTTTATTTTGCTTATGTCAACTTAAGCAAGCTGCTTAAGTCGACTTAAGAAAGTGTAGTGTAGACGCAGGGCCAATTAAGTCGACTTAAGCCAAGCTTAAGTCGACTTAATTTACCGTGTAGACGCAGCCAAGGAGCAGGAGGAAGCACACAGTCAAAGAGGGACACAAGGATACTCAGAGCGCCTAAAATCAATCTGGAATTCCTAAATCCAGACAGATTCCCCAAATCATCACACAGCTGATATGCTCAGGGCTTCTAAGCACGCAATCACTGCCTCTGTTGGACCTCATGGCATCTCTCTGATGAACTGGGAAATATCTGTGTTCTTTTTTGCAAATCTGGTGCTCTGTGTGTTTGATTATGATGGATCACTTGCTACAGAGGGAGATCAAAAGGGGTTGTTAAAGAAACCAAGCAGGAAAGCCAAAACCACAGGAAAGAAAAGGTACTATCACAGAAAATACAAAGGTTCCTTACAAACAATGGTGGAGGGATGGGAAACGCTATTAATTGAGGAGTACCCCTGCTGGGCTCCATCCAGGCTGTCAAAGTGTTCTCTTCCTTGGCTGACTCAAAAGGGAATGCTTAAACTGTGAAGATGCTATCCCTGGGGAAGAATGGGATGGGAGGAGTCTCTGGCAGAGAGAAAGAAGATGCAACAGGGCACCCTGCTTCGCCCAGCCCAGAAGGGAAGGGATCTGAGCTGTGGGGAACTTTCAAAATCTCCCAAGGGAGATTAAGATGTAAGTAAGACCCATGCACATCCATCTTGCTTGATTTTACTCTTTGTCTTTACTCTGCTTGCTTCATGTCTTCTGGTGAGTAAATAATGCTGCGTGCTGAAGAAGCTATTCTTGAGAACTTTACTCAGCTCCCTGATCCTCAAAGTAAGAGCCTACATGTCCCAAACCCTCTGTGGCATTAACACAATTGGTGAGCAGGGGGCCGGCAGCCCCCAGAGCCCTCTAAGGGTGGCTGAACCCAGAGCTCCACCCTTTGTGGGAAGCGATTGCCATGAAGCAAGGGGGGGGGGCTAAAGCACAGCTTGCCCCCTAACTGTGACATCCTCGCTATGGCAATTCTTATGGGTCCCTCTTTAAAGTAAGCTGGCAATGTCCACCTTCCTGTGGGAAAGTCCCAGTCCCACACTCTGTCTTGCAGCTCTGGGAGGGGAGACTCTAAGCAAGGCCTCTCTTGTGTGCCTGCCTTTTGCAGAAAGGTTTTGCTTTTCACCCAGTCTTTTGCTGCTCTTGGTTAGGCACCATGGCTATGTCTACACTAGAAAAGTTAAGTCGACTTTATTAAGTCATCTTAACAAAAGTCAGCTTTTCTAGTGTAGACATAGCCCCTTTTCGACCTTATTAAGTCGACTTAACACTTTAAGTCGACTTAATAAGGTCGATTTAGGTGCTAATCCCTGTCCACACTGGCTTAAGTTGACCTAATAAGGCCGGTTTAAGTGTTAAGTTGACCTAAAACGAAGTGTCATTAAGTCAACTTAACTTTTCCTTAAGTTGACTGAAGGAAATGCTTAAGTCAATTTAAGGAAAGCCCAGTGTGGACGCGGAGTAGTTTAGGTCGACTTAAGCCTCCTTAAGTCAACCTAACTTGTAAGTGTAGATGCACCCATCAGCTTGGACTAGTACCTGGTTGCCAGTCTGGTCACCTTCTCCTACTTTGTGGATGTCCTATCCCTCTGGCAGAGCTTCATCAGACAGTTCTTCATCTGTCCTTAGAGGTAGCTGTCTCCCTGCTCCCACTGGCACAATCCAGAGGGATTGCTGAGTATGATTTTCACTATTGCCCCCGGGGTCAGTTTCCTGTTTCAGCGATCTCCGGTCCAAGCAAAAGACTGCATGCTTGACTTGGCTGGTGTGGTTTGAGCACCTGAATGGTATGGTTTAATAGTAAAAGAAAACTAAGTGTCAACAATGCCCTGCCTATTTAAAACCCAAAAGGACACAGCAGGGTTTCCCGTCAGCTAGTAGGTTTGATGCAGCTCAGTTCAAAGTCTAGCTTGTTTCAGCAAAGTCCCCAAGAAGAAGCAGAAGACAAAATCCATTCTCTTGGCTCTTGCCAATTTCTTCCCTGTGGATTTTTAGATCTTCTGCCTGCTGCTAATGAGGCTCATCAACATTCCTTGCAAAGAGCAACTGCTAATCCACTCATGCTAATTAGCAGAGGGTGGGTGGCTATTTGGGATGGTGAATCAACACCACCCCTGCCAGTGCCTGCGTGGGGTCCCTTTCATGCATCACAGATGCCATCCATTCCAGAAGCAAAGGTGTAGGCATGGTGGATAAATGAGTCACAACTGATTACATTGGAGCAGCTTCTAGTAAGAGCAGCATTTTGACTGGAAGATCATTTTTTCCCCTAATACACCTTGCTTCCCTTGTACGAACGAAAAGTGATCTTTAGCTGGTTTCTTGTGCCTTGCTAGTAACAGCCAGCTCTATTTGCAATTTAAATCATATCTTATATTAGCATCTGTTTGAATGCTGCAGAGCGCATGTGTCAGCGTATCTGTGATTCTGATGCTGTGCTCCTAATAATAAAAATAACAAATGCTACCGTGACTCGGTGTGCTTGGTATAATTCAGCATACATGAAGGGCTGTGTGTTGAAGTAACGTAAAGGTTGTTGTGACAAATGCAGGAAAATTCAACATTAAGGGAGGCTGACACGGCCATTAAAGTCATCTCACCGTGCCTGTCTGGGTAGTATAGTGCACCCTTGGAGCAATCAGACAAGTGACAAGTTAGAGATGGGTGTATAAATTTGCACCTTCTTGATCTTGTTACTTTGTGTCACAGTCTTGGTGTGGTCTTTAGTTTAAGAATTTCTATGTATGTGAATTATACTAATGAATTTTTTCTTCTTTTTATTAGTGAATTCAGAGATCATGAAGGGTCTGGAGAGACACAAAAAGACCAACTTTCATCAGCCTGCTCTCTGAATGGAAGGCTTACCATTCACACTGACCTACTGTTTTGTAATTAGAAGTGATCTGCAAAGGAAAAAAAAAACCCCCAAATGAACAAAACTGGAGTTGTGCCCTTTTTTTCTTTGTGATGTGTAAAGAAGGCCAGACTTTTTTTCCTTGTATTTTTTTTTTTTAAAACTCCAGAAATATTTGGAATGTCAAGGCTTATCTTCCCTGTTTTCACTGGAGGGATGTCTTGGAAATTCAAAAATATGGACTGGCAGCTTTCTCAGTCTTTCATTGAGGCATTGGTGTGCCAAATCCTTAAAAAGAACACTCCCCGTAGTTTTTAGTTCAGTGGGAGGTAACAAACACAAAGCAATGAGTTTTAAATGGTCCAAGCTAAAATAGCTCCCATCGCAGCTAATAAACTTTCTCTTGCATGGTGTCTTTTGTTTTGGTTTTTTAAAAAAAATTATTTGCATCATTGAAGCCATCTGAGATCAATGCTAGGTATAAAAAAGCATAGTAAGAGATAGTCCCTGTCTTGAAGATCTTATCTACCTACTGAGTTTTAAGTTGTCCATATTGATCATGTAATGAGGCTTTTTTTATTGCTTGCCTAAAAGACTTCTCTGTTAGGAAATTTTAACTGAAATTGTGCCTACCCTTTTCTTTGTTTTACTTCTTTCCATTATTCCTAGTTATATCCCACTTGAACATCCACACAGGTTATATCTTTACACTGTGCCAGCTCCTAGCACATGAGCCATCTGAGATTTAAGAAGGGAAATTGTGCATGTGTGAGAAATCTCTTGTGCACACATGTTCCATATTTTGTTTGCTTAAAAGCCCATGCAAAGCCTTTTAAAAAAAAATTATTATGGGCATATCCTCCTGAGGACTGGTTACACAGACAATAACACACAGCATGTGTCAGACACTGATTCCTTAAAGAAAAAGGCTGGATGACTTAAATGCCTTAAAGGAAGGAAAGTACATGTACAGTGTGAGCGGTCACCACTGCGTATCATGGAAGGTCATAGGCACAATCTTTCCCTACCTCAGTCTCCTCAACTATATGTCTCTCAGTCATGTATGGCATGATATGGAAACATCCTCATTAAGATAACAGGCAGATTTCCAGGTTCCATGTGTGATTCCCTCACCCTGGCACAGTCCCAAATAGCACAGATGTTTTTACTGCTCTCCCAATGGAGAGCAGCAGCTAGTTCCCACTTTCTGTATATTTTGCCGTGGCAAGCTGCAAACATCATATTGCTGCAGCTTTGCTTCCATTGTTTTGCTCTAGAGACATCCCAATGATTCTGATTAATTCCTTCCTCTTCTCCCCCGGCAGAGCAACGCTACAGTGCAGGATACTACTTAGTCAGATCTATCGAAAAGACCATATGGCATCCTGAAGCTACAGTTTCAGGACCATGCATGCTACAGTAGCTTCTGGGAAAACATGTCTTTTTATGGCATGCGGCAAGCAAGCACTGATTCTCCAATGGGACTGCTCTGTTAATAAAGATGGGAAGAGAGGGAAGATGAAAAATAACGCTAGGTAGGTCAGTACTTCTTTTCCAAAGGCTGGTTAATTACAAGCAAGAAGGATGGAATTCAAATATAGGGAATTAGATGCTTCATAAATTCCCCAGACCCCTGTCTACTTTACTCAGGAAGATGAACTCCATTGGTCCGGTGATCTTTGTGATATGTTTAGCTACAGAATGTTGAGCTAACACATATATTGCCAGACTTCCATTCCACATGCTCCTTCCATTCCCCCTCCTCCCTCTTCCTCCCATGTGGTACCCGCCTTCCTTTTAGTATTTTTTTTATTGTTCCCTTACCCTAACATGCAGTGACCGTGTAATATTGTCTGATTTTGTATTAATAAAAAGAATTCACAAAACATATAGGGTCTCGGAGAGTGACAGTGAGGTTGGCTTTTCTGAGACTCTGCAATACAATTACCAGGAGTCACTAAAAATAGCCGAGTCCTCTGCATAGACCCTGGAGAAGATCTGTAAACCCTGTAGCACCTCATTGACAAGCCTCTGAAAGGTAGCCCTTGTACTAATTAATCGGCTCCTTCAGAATTTCTATTGACCTCACATGTTTGAGATAGTAAAAAAAATGATTGTCTGAGCTGGGGCTTATGTCAGAAGTACAAGAAGCTAAAGGGACCTTCAGAGTCATCTTTGCAGCCATTGCATCATTGCAGGCTTTGACCATCAGCAAAGGGGTGTTTGCCAGAGTGTCTGTTATTATTGTGGCCCAACCCCCTTGGCCAATGGCCCACATATATTAAAGAGAGGCCGGCTGGCAGCTACCAACACCGCCAGCATGAAAACATAATGCTTTCCTAGTTGTTATTCATTTCTAATGGTCAAATCTGTGACTGGCTTGAGTCTGTGTTTAGGAACAATGGAACCGCAATAGGAGATCAGACCAGTGGTCCATGTAGTATGATCCCTTGCCTCCAAGAATGGTCAGCAGCACCAGCTGCTTCTGAAGACAGGCTCATAGCAGACAGCTCTGCATCAACATATTCATGTCTACCAGCAGTTCTTTATTCACTATTCTCATGTCTCCCTCAAAGAACTCTAGAAGATTGGAAAGGCATGATTTTCTTTTTCAGAAGAGATGCTGTTTTATCCTCCTCATTATTCCATCAATCTCTCCTCTTCACCTGCACCAAGCTTTTGGGAAGAGGACATGCTGAGGGCTGGAGGGGTTTAGCTTATAATCCTTATATTACCTGGCTGATATTTACTTATGTGTCAAAGTGGGATGAGCTATCCTTGATACTGCATTTTGTAATTTAAATGAGGAATGTATGAATTACCATCCCTGACTGGTCAATATCCTGGCCCCATGAGGAAATGCCCAGTACCAGACTCTGCAGAGGAAAGTACAAGAATCCTGTGCAATGTGCTGCACCCTCCCTCCCCCTGCACTTCCCTACAATGTGATCCGTGTATTTTTCCTGTGCATCTGTGCAAAGTAATTGTGTGGTTTAGTGCAAAGTATGTCATAATGCTCCTATTATGCTCTTCATTATTGTTAAGGTAGCATGTTTTTTGCAACATCATATATGTGTACAGATATGAAACATGCCCCCAAATATATTTTACATGGCTCGAGTGTGGGCAGGCAATCACTCAGAGCTGTGTTTCACATGCCCAGCGAAAATATGCCTAATAGAATAATGGACGAGCACTTTGGCTCAAGAGGGGTAGATCACTGACCCCTCCCTTTCTGGCCAAAGTTGATCACCTGTCCCTAGGAGGGAGTGGGTTGAAGAAGATAGGGTAAAAAGAAAAAAACACACACTTTGAATTGATTGAGGCTTTTGTGCCGAAGACTCCATCTTGCAAGCAACCTCAAGGACTTGTACCTATTCACATGGCAAGGAAGAGCTGGCTGCAAACCATTAGTAGCCAAACACGTGTGTAAGCTAGTGATGGGCCATAACAGTGCTCTTAGTTTAGAATGCGAGTTTTTTTTATTTGGTAGTGTTTATCTCCTGGACTGATCACCTATCTGATTTCATATTGATTTGACACAGATTCATTAAGAATCATGCCTTGATCAATAAACTTCTGATTGTTTTATCTGAAGCAGTGTGGATTTTGGAAAGAGAATGTAAGTGGGAACGCTTGACTTAGAGCTAAAATTAATTCATATCAGTGTCTTTGTTAAACTGATGGACCGTAGTAAATGAGCTTGCAGTGATCAGCAAAGGTCCTGGTCCCTGCAAGACAGAAATTCCCAGAATTGCATCTGGGGACTGGGGGTGCTCATTGGGGGGGCCACCCTGTGAGTGTACCCTTCCACTGCTGGTGGGACTAGGTTCACCCAGCATGGTGGGGTATGTCAGGGCCCAGGAGTGGGGAATTGGAGGGGGTTCAGCGGCACACCAGTCTGGATTGCAGGAGGGGAACATCACTTCTTGCACTAGGTAGTACCTGAATTCCTGCCCATAGGACCAGTCTTCTTCGAACCTTCTCAGTCACAGGTCAGCTAACGGCGAGCCAGGGGGTGAGTCGTAAGCTCTGCTCATTGTGATAATAAAATAATAAATAATGATAATATCTAGCTCTTAGGGAATGCTTTCCACCAGTAGATCTCAAAGTGCATTGCAACCGCTAATGGCATTATTCTCATGATGCCCCGCGAGGTAGGGAACCGAAAGAAGCTTGTTTTACTGTTACCTCATTTACTTCCCCCCCTTTTGCTACCACTTGTTTGGATCACATGTTGTGTTCTGGTGTTACTGGAAATGCAAGGCTGTGTAAGTGTGGCAGGGATATCAACGCTCAGTCATCAAAGTAGAAACATCATCATTTATTTGCATTCGAGTAGCACATAAACTGGTATCAGCACATAGTTGCACCAGCCACCTGCAGATACTTGTTAAAAAGCTAATCCCTGCCCAGCTCAGCTAAGCAATTATTCCTGTTTGGGATCCTTCCCTGCTACTGTAGCGCAAATAAATAACAATAATAATAATTGTACTCGGCAGACTGTGGGTTCGTCTCCCTTCTAAACTTACTTAGATTGTAAGCTCCTTAGCGGAGGGGCTGTCTTTTGGTTCTGCTTCAGGCTCCGCTCTAACGCTTATTTCTTTAGCTAAACAGAGTAAAGAGATGATCAGTTCCATGGGTGCAGATTGGAGCCCTGGTTTCATCCGCTGCCTGTTCTAGGGCTAGACCAGGGGTTGGCAGCCCAAAAGATAAGAAGAGCCATTTTTAAAAATCCCTTCAATAGCCAAGTGTTTTGAGAGCTGCAATAGGCAGAGCCGCCTGGTGTGGGGAGCTGGGCCAGGGTGCCTGCTGCAGGGTCTCCTGGCGAGGGTGGGGGGAGCCCAGAACCAGGAGCGCCCCCCACCCCGCAGGGTCCCCTCGTGGTGGTGCTGAGCCTGCAGCCTGGCACGGGCTGCCCATAAGGTCCTATGGTGGCAGGGGCAGGCCTGGGGCCGAAAGCTATAAGGGGTCAGCCAAAGAGCTGCATGAGGCTGTAGGTTGCAGACTCCTGAGCGAGACAGTGCCGTTTATGGAGAGGCGCACCTACATCATACATGGTGTATAGGTTTTGCATCAGGCTGTTCGTTAAATTCATATAAAATGCCTTTTCAAGTAAGCTACAGTATAAATGTTTTTTTTCCTGCTCATTTGTTGCTAGGCTAATGTTGTGAAACAGCAGAATAGTCCATTTGCAATTGTAATGTGGAGCATCCCGCATAAGCATCCTGATGTCTAATGCCGGCTGCAGCGCCTGCAGATTCCTTAGGTATAACCCTTAAAGCTTATTAAATTGATTAGTCTTTGGAGTTGTTTAAATCTTTCCTCCAATGTCATATTTATGGGGGCTGATGCCTACAAATTACTCTACTGAAATAAATCAGGATGTCTTTCTGAGGGCTTACACCTGATCTAAGCCATCCAGCAATAGTGCCAGCTACACAGAAGTCTCTAAAAGGATGTTCTGAAGGAGTAAAATAGTTTTTTTTTAAATTTCTATGGTGTTTCTTCCTTGGAAGATTAACACTTGAGGTAGGGATTGGATGGCTTGGAGGATTTGTACTGGACTAAAGATGCAGAAACTCGTGCCAGGACTCAGCTTTAAATCTAGGGCAGGGTGTAACAAATTTTGGTTCCAAGAGGCTATCGTCCAGCTTTCTTGGTATAGCTTTGTGGAGATTCGGGAATGGGTTGTCACAAAGTCAGGCTGGACAGCTGTAAGTAGAACCCTGCGTGGATATAAATATGTAGATACGCATCCGATCTGCATCTGCAAGAAATCGCCCGCAGATATCCGTGTATTTGCAGGGCTCTAGCCCTGCACAGATAAAAATATGTGGATCTGTATCCGATCTGCATCTGCAAGAAATGGTCTGAGCATATCCGCGGATATAATGCATGCATTTGCAGGGCTCTAGCTGTAAGAGAGCAGTCCTATTTGAAAGCCCCTCTGTAAGAGAGCAATGGAAGATAGGTATATTAGCCCTAAAATGATAAAGGCCCATTCCCTATAAGAGGAAAAGAGGTTACCTCAGGTTAACTAGGGACACCTGGGTCCACTTAAGGGCTGCTGGGGAGAACCCCCCTCTCCTGGGGGATGGGAGAGGAAGAAGGATAAGCTGTTGTAGGGTTAGTGGCACCAGGGAGAAGGGCTTTGCCAGGGAAAGAGGCTGCTTTCTTCCCTACGGGCCAATAACAAGACATTCTCCCACCGACCTCAGAGAAGGGGTGGGGAAAGGCACCCCCCTTTGTTTTGTGTTGTGTATTTGGTTTTCTCAGGGGGGAGGAATACTCCTTGGGCCTGACCCCAGGCTCACCTTGACCATTTGAGAGAGAGACTCCCAGTGAGAAGATAGTGTCCAGAGTGGGGCTGATTTACTACAGGCCCCACCACTGCCAAAGGGGGAAGTGCTTGGCCCAGCAAGATGGAGCAGGTGCCCCACCACACTGGTGAAGCACATTCTCTGCTCATCTCATTAATAGGGCTGACAAAATGGTAGATGGGTCCTCAGCCAGAGTAAATGGGTGTCAAATTTTTGACCAAGCTGTCTAACCATTCTGCAGCCCATCTAACTCTCCTGTGCTGGGATGTAAGGAGGTGCAAGGCCCTTCTTTAGACTCTTGTGCCAACTACTAAGCAGAGCTGATACTCCTCTTTCCACACAGTTTGAGGATGGGGAGGGTTAAGTCTTGGCTCTGCCCTCCCTTCCATGTAGAAGAAGGAAGTGTTATTTGCCCCTATACCTAACACAAGAGCCACAGGACTCCCAATGAAATGAATAGGCAGCAGGTATAAAACAAACACAAGGAAGTATTCCTTCAAACAACGCACAGTCAACCTGTGGAACTTATTGCCAGGGGATGTCATGATGGCCATAAATATAACAAGGTTTAAAGAAGAACTAGATAAGTTCATGGACAATAACTGCATGAATATCTATTAGCCAAGAAAGTAAGAGATGTAATCCCATACTGTGGGTATCCCTAAACCTCTCACTGCCAGATGCAGAGTGGATGACAGAAGATGGATCACATGATAAATCCCCTCTTCTGTTCATTCCTTCTGAAGCATCTGGCACTAGTCACTGTCAGAAGACAGGATACTGGGTTAGATGGACCAATGGTCTTACCTAGTGTGGCTCTTTTTATGTAGTAGCCAGCAGAATTGAGTGCAATTTTATTTTCAGCATAAACTTTTGTGTGGGGTGAAAAAATGCAGATTTCTTCATAAGGAAATTCAAGAACTCTTGTTTGTTTGTTCAACTGTTTCTTTTACGTTCTTACCTGTACCTGTATCTGCTGCCTCCCCAGCACATTGTCCCTTCTGCACACCTCAGGTGGGCTCCAAACTCTAGAGACTGTGGGCAAGGTAGGGATGGGACTCAGCAGGCTTCCCCATGATCTCCCCCTCCCCCGTCGGCAGAGGTGTCGCCAGCAGCGCTTCCCTCACTGGCGCCATCTAGTGGGGCTCAGCAGGCGTGTTAGTTGTAATGTCTTCCCTGCAAGACCCTTCAGCTGCACACGGCCTGACTCCCACCCTGGCAGAAAGGGGGGAGGACAGGCTTAGGGGAGGGAATCCTGGGGCAGGAGGCTGGGCCAGGGGTGGTGGCAATGATTACTGGGGAAGAGGGGGTGCCCCTGATTGTCCCTCTTTGTGTATGTCCCTGCCTTTAATAAATCCTCTCCTAAAGGATGTCTCTGTCTGAACTGTGTGCTCTTCTGAAGCTGTCGGCCTCTTAGTTTAAAAACTCGCAGCCAAAGTTTGGCGTCTATGATCCCACTCTCCTATCTTTCCCTATGTCACTGGTACCTACAGTACACAACTACCCTAGTGCTGCACATAAGACTGTCTAGATGTCTGGAGGGGTCTACAGTCTTCGCATCCAACGGGCACCATGAAATACTCCCTGTCATAAACCCAACTATCTCTGTTTCTAATGATGGAATCCCCCATTCTCTTCCTAATAACTCAGACTGGTTCACCCAGAAGGGTAGCTTCAGTGCATGAAAATGCCATGACATCAGCTGAAAGGAGGCTCCCAGCTATGTGATCATTTCCCTCCACTCCAGCTTGCTGTTTTCCTTGAGACTTTCATCATCCTCAACAGCACAAAGGCTATCAGGCTGGCTGCGGGACCACTTGTCTATGGATCTCTCTGTCTCTCTGAGCTCCTTTAGTTCAGCCATTCTGGTCTCCAGAGCCACGAACTCCTTGCATCAAATGCCCACATATCATATCATATCATATCATATAATGAATCATAAAATCTTAGGGTTGGAAGGGACCACATGAGGTCATCTACTCCAACTCCCTGCAAAAAACAGAACCACTCCCACTAAATCATCCCAGCCAGGGTATTGTCTAACCAGGCCTTAAATGTTTCCATAGACGGAGATTCCACCATCTCCCTAGGTAGTCCATTCCAATGCTTCACCACCCTCCTAGGAAGAAAGTTTTTCCTAATATCCAACCTCGACCGTCCCAGCTGCAACTTGAAACCATTACTCCTTGTTCTGTCCTCTGTTACTACTGAGAACAGCCTAGCTCCCTCCTCTTTGGAGCACCTCTTCAAGTAGTTGAAGCTTGCTATCAAATCCCCCCTCAGTCTTCTCTTCTGTAGACTAAATAAGCTCCCCATTGACCTGACCAGTCGACTTAGAGAGTCTAGTGTGGAATCTCCAGGTCGGCTTAATAAGGCCATCTTTAAGCCGACTTAAAAGTCTTGTGTAGACTCTTTAAGTCGACTTAATAAGGTCGACCTAAGTTTCTAAGTGTAGGCATAGCCTATATGTACAATGTTTTCATATGTGGGACAGCTGAGGAGCAGAATGATTAAGTGATTTGCTCAAGGTTACACAACCAATAAGAAACAAGGAGTCCTGGGGCACTTTTAAAGACTAACACATTTATTTATCGCATGAGCTTTCGTGGGATAAGATCCCTCAACAAATAAGGATATGCCTAAGCTCTGGGAGGTGTGATGACAACACAGGTACTCACCTGACCGAACTTTAATAGCAACACAGCTGCAACAGTCCAGGCTTCAGCAAAGAATGTGCAAGCCTGATTGAGAGTCTGGGAATTTGTTGGGCTGGCTAGCCCATGGTGAAGCGTATGCTGCCATGGCTTCCCTGCTTTTGGTACTTGCGCCAGCTAGATCACAGCTAGTGTGACTATGTCTACAAGAGACCAAGGGTACAGCCATACTACATTGATAAAGCAACTTTAGTGTAGTGTCTAGGTCATGAACAACTGGGAAAAGCAGCATCCTGACATCTTGACCCCTTTGCCATCCTTTTTGAATTCCTGTTTTACTTTTCCTCTTTCCCCCATAAAAAGCAGGAATTAAAAAGACGCAAGATGGACACAACTCCTTTAGTACTCAAAGAATAACAGCTAACATGGAATATCTAACCACCTTCCAATGGTTTGGAAGTAATGTCACACACTTTGAGAGGATCGTGTTAGAATGCTGAGTACTGCATTAAATTCCACTTTAATTTCATCCTCTGACCAAACACAATCCGTTGATAAATGTAAAATTCAAAAGCCTTGAAATCAATTATTATTTTGCACAGAACTCCCCTTCACCAGCAGGATAGGAAGCAAAAGTTTCCTCTATTCAGATTTTTTAAAAAAATGTGTTGATGATTCATGTAATGTCACTTCGATGCCGTGAGGGAAAAAAATGGGAATCATGAGTTTTGAATTCCTTGTCTTTGCTGGTTTAGTTTCCTCTATGATACTTCTTAAAAGCACTTATTCCACATCCTATAGTCTAAGGAAAAAGCACATCACCCTGAAATGAGAGATGCCGTGCATGTGTTTTAAATAAAGAAAAATAAATAAATATAGTGCCAGTTTAAATTTTCTACATGATGTCCATTGACGCTGATACTCCTGAATGAGAAAACATTGTTTTTGACCTATGGGTACCATTAATATGGACTGTTCCAGCACAATGAACTGGAAAGAATGGTAATATTTTTTAAATTTCCTCTATTCAACAGAAGTAGTCGCTTTACCATATTGATGTCTGCATGGGTAATGCGCTGACTTCTGGTCAACATGAAACGGGACTTTATCTTGGATTTTGCCGGTATGTTAGAATAGAATGTGATTACCTAGGGAAACAATGTTCACGCTGTAAATTCTAATGAGTCTACCAGAGTAAACTCGCATAAATGCTTATTACCTGACTCGGAGAGAACAATGGCAGAAAATTCCAACAGGAGGTTTGGCTGTTTTAGGTTATAAAATGAGACAGTTGGCTGATAAACCCACAGTTGCTGCTAGTATGATTATGTAGTAAATTACAAATGTAATTCAGTATTCATGTGCTGGACCATTATCCCAACCTTTTTCTAAAATTCACCATTGTTTTGTATAACAATACCTTGCAGACAATTGAAAGTTGGGCCAATGGGATAAAAATCCTCCATTAAAACTTTTTTTTCTTTACTTAAATTGGTAACACCTCAGATCACTGAAAGTGAAAGGCCAGAAATGAGATGCATTGGAAGAAATCCACAAGGAAAATTACCCTTCCATGCCTTTCTCTTGACAACAAGGCTATCAGTCATTCATGTTCTTGTCCCATATAATTTTGCTAATATTGTCACTACCATGGTGCTATCATAATAACACTTGCCTTATTTCTGCATCTTAAATAGTTCACAACCTTCTGGCCCCAGGCTTTCCTCTCTTGCCCATTGTGGTAAGTTTCAAAGGAGTAGCCATGTTAGTCTGGTTCAGCAAAACAAACAAGGGGTGCGTCTACACTTGTAAATTAAGTCGACTTAAGCTTGCTTAAGTCGACTTAATTTACTCTGTGTCTACACTACACTTTCCTTAAGTCAACTTAAGGAAAAATTAAGTCGACTTTGTTAAACCTACTTTTAAGTCGACTTTCTGCTTAAGTCGAATTTCTAAAGTCAACTTAAGCCAGTGTAGACGTTGAGTAGCCCTAAATCGACTCTAAGTTGACTTAGGGCTCTCCAAGACTTCCCCACTGCCCTCCCTCCAGGGTGGCTGGCACAAGGAGAGCCTGGTGTGCCCCCCCCCACAGGACAGGGCAGAGCCCTGCTCACCCTGCCCCTATGCCCTGCCAGGGTCCCTGTCCCCCTTTGCCCCATTGTACCCAGGTACAATGGGGCAAAGGCTAATCCCCCTGGCACTTGGGAAGGGGTGCCCCCCTGCCACCGTGGACCAGTCCCAGGTCCACCTAGCCCCTAGAAGTCGACCTAGGTGTCCAGTGTGGACGCTCTAGGTTGACTTTGAAGGGTCCCCTGAAAGTCGATTTAAAATTTAAGTGCAGACATGCTAAGTCGACTTAAATTAACAAGTGTAGACATAGCCAAGGAGTCTTGCGGCACTTTTAAAGACTAGCAAATTTATTTATCGCACAAGCTTTTGCGAGAGAAAATCCCACTTTGTCAGACACTTGAAGATGGGGAACTTAGAGAATGGGAGCAAAAGAAATGTAAGTGCATGTAAGTCACTGTGGCAAGGTGCCTGTGGTGTTTGTAGTAGAATGGAAAGGAGATGATGAGAGTGTTACGTCTATCCTTCATCTTTTAAGTGCACTGGAATCTCCTTCTCTGCTAAAGCTGAAGGAAGCTGCCATTTTTTATTTTACTTCAGATGTAGAATGCCACAGTACAAATACATGGCAGGCTATTTCGCCTCTATGGAGATATCTTTGTTCTTTGTTTGTTATGTTTGAAACTTGATAGGGCTGAGAAAATGCAGGATTTTTAATTTGTGAATGGGAAAAACGTAACGGAAAAATTCCACAGTGATGCCAAACCAATGGGGAGGGAGGTTACAGAGTGCATATCTAGAGGAAGGTGTAGCTGCCACGTATTGCCCTTCATTGATACCCACCACCAGCCCCTGCACAATGATGTTGTGTGCTCTGTAATGCATGCGAGCGATTGTGTTGTGCTCACTCAGAAGGGGGCCAGTGGCTGAACATGTGGCTACACGGTGGGGCCATCAGTCTGTGTAACTCTCTTCAAGTGTAACTTCACTTGCCGACTGAATGGGCTGCACTAAATGGGGCCCAGCTGACTGAGGGCGCTATGGACTGTGTGGAGCAGCTGAGTAAGGATGTGGGGCATGGTTGTAGAGGGCAAAGGCCTCCCTGTCTCTACTGGAAGGCAGGGCCCTGGATAGCAAGGACAGAGGGAGCTGCTGGCTGCAGTGATCAGCAGGCTCTGCTTCTTGTTGTGTTATTTATGTAATCCTTAACAAAAGCTCACGTTGCTTTAATGCAAAGAACACTTTGCAGCAGCTGGGAATAGCTGTGGCCCAGGAATGGTTAGTTACATCCTATCCTGTCCCCAGAATGCTCCTTGGCTGCCCCTCGCATGTGTTCCCTGCAGGAATAGCTGGGCCACCATGAGATGGAACCTATGTGAACCCCAAACAGAGCAGACATGCTCGCCATTCAGGAGAGGGTCAAGGGAAG
>ML685823.1:121575-143971 GCA_007922175.1 Pelusios castaneus
CCCCCTCCTCTATGTGCTGTTCCCCAGTGTTTTGAATCCTAACACCTATTTTGATTTGCTGTTACAGCCTGACCTGATGCTATGTCATACACTCCCCTGCATTTAATTTCCTCCCACTCTGTAACTTTCCTATCTTCAAAGCGTCTGACGAAGTGGGATTTTCTCCCACGAAAGCTCATGCGATTAATAAATCTGTTAGTCTTTAAAAGTGCCACAAGACTCTGTTGTCTTTCTACTATAGACTAACACGGCTACCCCTTTGGAATTTTACTAAAATTAGTTCGAATTAGTTAGTTTGAACTAACTAATTCGAACTAATTTTAGTTAGTTTGAATTAGCTTAAATCGAACTAGCATGGCCACACTAGAACATTAGTTCAAACTAAGCAAGCACTTGCTTAGTTCGAATTAGTGATCCCCATTCATTTCAATGGCTGGTTAATTCGAACTAAGAAATTTGTTCGAATTAACATGGCCACATTGGTTAATTTGAACTAGTTAGTTCGAATTAACCCATGAGTTCGAATACCCTATTCAAACTTATTAGTTCGAATTAAGGAAGCCCTTAATTCGAACTAACTAAAGCCTAGTGTAGCCATGGCTTTAGTTAGTTCGAATTAAGCCTCCTTAATTCGAACTAACTTGCCAGTGTGGACATAGCCATAGACTGTAAGGTCAGAAAAGACCCGTACAATCATCTTGTCTGATCTCCTGCACAATGCAGGCCTCAAGACCTCACCCACCCACTCCAGCAATAGGCCACGCCAGTGTGGATATTCAAAGTGAATCATGCCACCTGCCGAGTCACTGGCATCCCTGTCTATACAGCATCTCAGAATTTCCCCCGCCATGCACAGCTTTAGCCTAAATTTCTCAGGGGACCACACTGGCATAAAGGGGCAAAGAGCAGAGGAGGCTGACATGCCTAAGCTCTCATGCAGCAGCTGGACACCCTCTGGCCCTCACCAATGCTGGCGTATATGTTCACCTCCTGTTTGACTTCATAATTAATTGAGTCCATGAGGCAGATCTTTCTTGCACTTGCCCTGGTGTAAATAAGCAATTAATCCATGGAAGTCAGTAGAGTGACGCTGGTTGAAAGCTGATATAAATAAAAAGAATTAGGCCCCTTATCTTTACACACAATGACAAAATACGCAAGACATTAAGAATGTATAAGGGTGGAAACTATCTACATTTCCACCCCAAATCTGCAGTGTGAGAAAGTCAGCATCTGAAGGTGTTTTTAAAAAGCAGTGTCAATTAAAGGTAGTGGTGGGGGAAGCTCCAAAGCAGATGTATTAGCAATAAATAAATAAATAATTCTGGCAAGCTGGGGGAAATTAATACTTTCACCCCAGCCAGGAACAACCGGCAAAGCATTTGTTATGCAAATCTTTTCATTATTGCAAATCCCGAGTGCTGATAAGAGATAAACGTTGTTCTAGCTTTATTTCAAGTAGCTGCCACACAGACACGACTATGCTGATTATATTGCTGCAAAGAAAAAAAAAATTCTTCCCTACGTTTATTTTTGTTATCGGAACATGAATTCTGGACCCTGCCTGAAAAGCCACTTGGCCCACTGAGCCTTGTTCATTTTCCTACTTTGTTTTCCATTGAGGTGACATTTGCTGTTGAATGACTTAGTATCTTTTATCTCCACAGCCTTGCCTGCATTGGCCGCTCTTTATATTTGCGTACATTAGGTTTCAGGCGAAAGGCAGCTCCTGGAGGTCTGTTTCTTAGGGCTGGTCTACACTACAGAATTGTATCGACAAAAGTCAGCCTTTGTTGACCAGACAGTGGAGGTGCACACACTGAAATGCTCCCCCCACCAACATAACTCTGCTACGCTGACATAATGAAACCACCTGCACGAGAGGTGTAGGCCTTGGGTGAGTGTAATTAGGGTGACTCCAGTGGAGCCATGAAATTGATAAGAAAAGCAGGTAGCTAGAGCCCAGTTGGGGAGTAGGTGAGATGTCTGGGCAGCTAGGCCCCTCTCCTGGTAGGGAATGGGAATGTGTGAGGGTGGGAGGAGCCTGCCGGAATCCTGGGACCCTGCGGGATATCCAGGCAATTGCCAGGGAGCTGCCAGCAGATCTGAGACTATGTCTACACTTCTGAATTTGTCGACTTAGCATGTCCACACCTAAATTTCAAGTCAACTTTGGGGGGACCCTACAAAGTCAACCTAGAGCATCCACACTGGATGCCTAGGTCGACTTGTAAGGGCTAGGGGGACCTTGGACTGGTCCACGGTGGCGGGGGGGAGCACCCCTTGCCAAGTGCCAGGGGGCTCAGCCTTTGCCCCATTGTACCTGGGTACAATGGGGCAAAGGGGGACAGGGACCTTGGCAGGGCATAGGGGCAGGGTGGGTAGGGCTCTGCCTTGCCCTGTGGGGGGGCATGCCAGGCTCTCCCTGTGCCACTCCCCTCTGGCAGGGAGGGCAGTGGGGGAGTCCTGGAGAGTCCTAAGTTGACTTTAGAAAGTTGACTTAAGCCAAAAGTCGACTTAAAACGAGGTTTTAAAAAGTTGACTTAATTTTCCTTAAGTCGACTTAAGCAGCTTGCTTAAGTCAACTTAAGGAAAGTGTAGTGTAGACAGAGAGTAAATTAAGTCAACTTAAGCAAGCTTAAGTCGACTTAATTTACAAGTGTAGATGTACCCTGAAACACCAGCCATTCAGCTCTCCACATTGTCCCTGGTGCTCCTGGTGAGGATGTGCACCACCGAATGGTGAGCTCTACGGCCTCTGGCACAGCCTTCCAGGGCCCATGACCCTGTAGGGCCGCTCCGGAAGCCGTACCATGCACCAGTTGGCCCTGTAGAGCCCAGCGAAGTGTGATGCCCAGGGCTGTCTCCCCGGCTGTCCTCTCTAAGGATGGCCCTGAACCCAAAAAGCATCGTATGGACATCAGCTACCACAGCAATTAATGTGGCAGCTGTAAATCAATCTAACATAGGTTGACTTATCTTTGTAGAGTGGATAAAGCCTTCTTTGATTTTCACTAATTCTACCATTTGTTTAAAACAATGGGCTAGATCCTCACCGAGATAAACTCCAGCAACGCTAATTTGCACCAGCTGAAGCTCAGGTTAATTATTTCCAAAATCTGTCTCTATTCCTCCAGCTCTACCATGAAATCCTTGTCCAGGCGTTGGTAATTTCTTACCTTGACTATTACAAATTCTTCCTCTCTGGTCTCCCCTTAACTCTTCCAATCCATTCAGCTGCACAACTCGCCTACTTTGTCTGCTACTCTGACCACATCAACTCCCTCCTCAAATTCTTTCATTGGCTTCCTCTCACGTACAACATCAGATTCAAACTCTTTGTCCTCACCTTCAAAGTTTTGCCCACTGTAGTCCGCTGCCACTTCTCTGCAGTCATCTCTTTTCACGCCGAGCTTTGCCTCCTTTGCTCTGGGCAAGCTGTGCATCTAACTGGTCTTTCATGGCCTCCCATTTTCATCTTGTGACTTCTTCCATTCAGCTCCCTATGTCTGGAACCTCTTACAGGACTCTGTGAGCCTCTCCTCTTTCTAGGATCACCTCAGCACATCCTTCTTCCATAAGAAATTCCTTATGATGTAAAACAAACAAGGAGTTGTGCAGCACTTTTACAGACTAACACATTTATTTGTTGCATGAACTTTTGTGGGTAAAATCCCACTTTGTCAGACACACGAAAGGGAAAACAATGTGTGTGTGTTGGAGTGTGTGAGGCAAGTTCTTTGCTGTCGCTCCAGCACAGTAGGACTGGATTGCAAGACAGCTTGGGAACTAGCAAGAGTCCCCAAGAGACCATTAGCCGGTTCGCAACAGTTGGAGCACAGCTAACTCCAGGCCGCCTCCTCTTTGATATGTCTCTCCAATGCACCCTCAGTGGAGCCATGGAAGTCGGTGGCACAGGAACTGGCTACGCTGGCTCTATGCCCACTTATGATTCTTCCACCCTGAAGAGATTTCCAGCTGGGGAGATGGGGGTGGCTTCAGCCAGAGCAACACAGAGGCTATGTCTACACTTGTTAATTTAAGTTGACTTAGCATGTCTACACTTAAATTTTAAGTCGACTTTGGGGGGACCCTACAAAGTCAACCTAGAGCGTCCACACTGGATGCCTAGGTAGACTTGTAGGGGCTAGGTGGATCTGTGACTAGTCCATGGTGGCAGGGGGGACACCCCTTGCCAAGTGCCAGGGGGCTCAGCCTTTGTCCCATTGTACCTGGGTACAATGGGGCAAAGGGGGACAGGGACCCTGGCAGGGCATAGGGACAGGGTGGGCAGGGCAGAGAGAAGGCAGTGGAGAAGTCCTGGAGAGCCCTAAGTCAACTTAGAGTCGACTTAGGGCTACTCCACGTCTCACTGGCTTAAGTTGACTTTCTAAAGTCGACTTAAGCCAAAAGTCGAGTTAAAACTAGGTTTTATAAAGTCAACTTAACTTTTCCTTAAGTCGACTTAAGCAGCTGCTTAAGTTGACTTAAAGAAAGTGTAGTGTAGACGCAGAGTAAATTAAGTCGACTTAAGCAAGCTTAAGTCGACTTAATTTACAAGTGTAGATGCACCCAAAGTGATGCAGTGAATATTGTTCCCTGAGCATGGAGGATGGAGAAGAAAGAGTGAAATAAAACCATGCTTCAAGGGGCTGAGTGTAGATTCTGGCCCAATGTGACTCATGTGAGTTAGTGTCGTGATGCTGGCTGGATTGGGGGATGATTTATGATATCATTTAACATCAATATTTCAAAATTACTATAAGATAGGCCAGGTCAGGTACTGTTAGAGGTTACAATTTGCTAAGTATGATGACATCGTTTACGTGTCTACGTCATATTTGTCTTGTAAATCATGGATATGTTTGATGTATTTCAATTTGTGTTGTGTTTCTGGGTAACACCTCAGACAGGACGGCTGCCGCCCTAGCTGCTTGATGGCCCATTAAGGGAACTCAGTGGTACAAGAAGCCAAAGGAAAGAACCCAGAGGCTACGCCTTCTGAGTCTCCAGGACTTTCTCATGTGACCCTGGACTTCATCTTATTTTTGTACATATCCTACAAGCAGCATGCATGGCAAAGGACATACAAAGCAGAGGCACCACTCCATCTTGTCTTCAGTCAGTCTTTAGTCTTCATCTACCTCTGGATCAACTTGCCTGCAGCTGATGCTGTGAAACAAAGGACCAAGACCCCTCCAGGTACTGGATGTGCACCAGAGGGACTATGCAAGCCTGCAAACTCCACAGTTCAACTAGAAACCTCATACATAGGGACTTTTAAATCATTTGTATCTGGTTGCTTTAATCCTTTGACAGTTCTCTCATAGTTTGTTTCTTCCCTTTTATAATAAACCTTTCATTTCACTTACTAAAGGATTGGCTGGCAGTGTGGTATTTTGGGTAAGATCCAAACATATTGATCTGGTAATGTGACTGACCCTTTGGGTCAGGAGAACGTTTCTGGTGAAGGGCATGGTGTTTTAAGTAGCTTTTCTCTTTACTGGACTTAGTGGCTGATTGGGAGCCAGAGACTGAAATGCAGGAGAGGAAGCTGTGTGTATTTTGTTACCCAATATGGGGAATCAGAAGCACTGATTGTTGCTGGTTGGGAAGTCTGACTTTGGTGTCATCCAGCTGTGCTGGGAGAATCTGCTCTTCTTTTGTAGCCTACCCTGACCTTGGTGTTTTCAGGTGGGCTACCCTAGGAACAGATGGGTCACAAGTCTGCCAGATTCAGGCCTTTGTACAGTGCATGGTACAGAGAGAATATTTGGAGCTGCGTTAGAAATGAGTGTGACTCTGCTGTCACTCAAACACTTTAGAACTGTACTTAGCTTTTTAAATGACAGGAGAAATGGGGACAGATTCTGCTCTCTGTTTTGCTGAAGCATACCCAGGTAACTCCACTGAAGTCAATGGAGTTAGTTCAGATTTATATTTGTTTAACCAAGATCAGAATCTGACCTATGAAGTCAATGTATATAATTTATCATTTCTTTTCCACACAATATATTTGCAAAGTTAACTCAGTATAACTCCAACATTTTTACATACAACTGTTTTCAGAATGTATCGTCAGTCCATGGATGGGGTGGGAGTTCCTATCTCCTCCATTATTTAGTTGTGTCTTCTCATTCAGGGACTCAGTTCTATAAAAGGACCTTTGCATGTCTCATTTTTTATTTTAACACTTTTGTTTTTGCCTTATCACCAAATTAAATCAATTTTATAGCTGGTTTCTCTGACCCAACATCAGGTTTACATACCTTCCATTCCTGTGAGAAATACTCTTTGCTGCCTGGTAATAAGTTGCTTAACTATTCCACTACTTCAGTCCAACGCCCTGTGGGTTTTAGCTCCACATGCTGTTGTTCAGATGAACCTGGATTTTAAAAATCCAAATCTGTTATATCGCATGAGCTCTGTTTGAGACTCTAAGGCTCTGTCTACACTGGCAAGTTAGTTCGAATTAAGGAAGCTTAATTCGAACTAACTTAAGCCTTGGCCACACTAGGCTTTCATTAGTTCGAATTAAGGGCTTCCTTAATTCGAACTAATAAATTCGATTGCTTAGTTTGAACTAACCCTTAATTTGAAATCGTTAGTTCGAATTAAGTCAATGTGGCCATATTAGTTCGAATTAACTGCTTAGTTCCAACTAATCGGCAGATTGACCTTCATGCAGCTGACTAATTCGAACTAAGCAAGTGCCCTGCATGGCCATGGCTAGTTCGAACTAGCATTCTAGTGGGGCCATGCTAATTCAAATTAAGTTAATTCGAACTAACTATAATTAGTTCGAATTAGTTAGTTCGAATTAACTAATTCGAACTAGCTTTTGTAAGTGTAGACATAGCCTAAAAGAGGCCACTTGGACAGGATCTTCATTTTACACATCTAGAGCAGATAGTCTCTGTAGAAATTAATATGCACAGACGTTATTCTCATCTGAGCCCAGGAACGGTTCCCATTGTTTCTGCAATAAAGAGGTGTATAGTCAGGAGATTCAGGAGCTCACAAAAGTCCCAGCCTTAGTTTCACAAGATTCATTTAAATGAATACAGTGTAGGGCTCTGTTGCAGTAGCCTCAAGAATATGAATTGGCTATGGATTCTATTTGCTACCTAATCTGCCCTATCTATGTTCTTATGTAGCAGATAGCACCATAATGTCTCAGCATATCTTCCCCCAGAAGGAAAGGAGTAGGGTCTAGCAGTTAAAACATAAGCCTGGAAGTTAGGTTTTTTGGTTTCTCCTCCCGTTTCCCCCAGAAACCAGCTGTGTGACATCATCACAAGAGTTGGTCAAGATTTTTCACACAAAGGTTTTCATCAAAAAATGGTCATTTTTTCAAAGATTAAATTTTTTGAAAACACCCAACATTACAGAAATTTTTCTGTTTGACATCTATAATGGGTGTGTTTATTAAATTTGATCAAAATCATTTCCCAAATGTCACTGAAATGTTTTCTTTACTGAAAAAAATCTTAATAAGCAAAGAAGCCCTATCGTTATGCAGAAAACACATGTACAAAATTTCCCTCTTTTTTTTTTTTTAAAAATCAGAACGAAATTTGACTTTTCTAAGTACCTCAAAGGATCAATAATTTCTTACTAATTATATAATTACTCTAGGTTCTTATGCAGTGCTGCCAAATAACACTTGAAAAGTACTTTTAGTTTTAAGAAAGTAATTACATAATTCCACTGGATCTGTGCAACTGAAGTTATGTTCTTTATGACTTACTGCTCTCCACCATTTACATCCTTAATGATTTGCACTTATACAGTAAGGGCCAGACCCTCAGGTGATGTAAATTGACATAGTCCTATTGATTTCATTGGAGCGATGCTGCTTTACACCAGTTCTTTGGGTACTGCATCAGTACTGCTCTGGGAAGCTAATTTTTTCAAAGAGTGAATTTAGGAGGGTGCACAAGTGATTGCCTTGGAGACCATAACTCCAAATCCTGAGCTCCTTGCTGGTGACCCTACCTGGAAAGCAATCCATGCAAGTGGGCCCATATGCTTGGGCAGAGTCCACTTGACTCCAGTTAGACCCTGAGAGGTTGTATATTTCTGCCCTGTTGATTGCTTTGCAGGATCATGGGGTCAGTTTTTACTGCCTAACGTCACTGAGAGTTTGGCCAGATGAAATACTGAGGGCCCGAATGTCCACCTCTGTCACAAACCCAGAGAGGCTTTTGGCAGATAGAGCCGACCATTCTCGTACTAAACCAGAGGTTATGCATGGCACCATCTTCTCCTTCCCACAGAAGGCTCTTTACAAGTACACGATCCGTGCAAGGGGTGGGCCAGGAGAGGAAGGGCCAGGATAGCATCTGCATCTGTGCATGTATGGAGTCCTCTCTATCTTTGGGAATTACCCAGTAAATGTGGTCCAGCTGCTAGTTCAGGAATGGCTGGCAGTTCAGGAGTTGAAGTGGGGTTATGGATATGTCCACATTGCAATTAAAAACCCAGGACTGGCCCATGCCAGCTGGCTCAAGCTCACGGGGATCGGGCTAAGGGGCTGTTGAACTGAGGTGTAGACATTCAGGCTTTGACTGGAGCCTGGGCTCAAGGATCCTGTGATGTGGGAGTGTCCCAGAGCTTGGGCTGCAACCTGAGCCTGAATGTCTACACTGCCAATTAAATGACCTGTTTGCCTGAGCCCCACAAATGCAAAGCAGCTGGAACAGGCCAGCCACAGGTTTTTTGTGCTAGTGTGGACATACATTAGAAGGTGACAGAGATAATAGGTAAGCTCAGGGCTTCTGCTTGGATGGTTTAGACCTTCTGGGATCCATGCAGAATAGCTGCCTATTCCATGGTGGGATGTGCATCTGAGAGACAAACTTCTGCCTCCAATAGAATGAGTTTAAGAACACCACCTGAGAAGAACCTTGTGGGATTTTCCATTCTTCCCAGCCATCTGCCTCCAATTGATCTTTTTGTGGGAAGGAATCAATCAGACCAAATAACGGAGCACCCCAAGTCCTGGCCCAACCGTTTTCTATCTAACTGCAGAAGAGGGTCAGGTGTGGCATGATTTAGTGCAAGTTCCCTCTCACTTACACACCTGTGCATTTTAATTTTGTTCTAGAGCTGAGAAGGGAGATCAATCCCTAAAGTCCATTCAATCCTTGGCTTCTTTGCTAAGACAGGCACCTGATGTTAGTCTGGTTTCTTATGGCTTGTTTTATGCTCTTGTAATAAAAGAGTATGAGCGCTTGCAGGGGGGAACCTTCCCATGTGGAGTGCCCCTTTGCAGGATGTTGCCTCTATCTTCACCTCCTCACCGCTGCCTGCCATTGGCCTCAGGTAGTCTGTGTCTCAGCCCAGCCGACAAGTCCCCCCTCTGGGGTATCATGAACAAACAACCCCTCTTCTGGGGTATCATGGACAAATCCAAATCAAACTGAATAGTTCTTCTGCCCTCATGGGCTATTGGGGTATGTCTGCACTTGCAAGTTAGGTCGACTTAAGGAAGGTTAAGTCGACCTACACAAAGCCACGACCGTACTGGGTTTTTATTAAGCCAGCTTAAGGGCTTCCTTAAGTCAACTTAATAACTTCCTCTCTTTAGGTCCATTTAAGGCTTACGTCGATTTGTTAAGTCGACTTAAAGCCAGTGTGGATGGCTATGCCAACTGTTAAGTCGACCTAACAAAGACTTTTTAGGTCAACTTAACTTGACTTACTGTGTAGATGCTCTGTTAAAGTCAACTTAACAGAGTCGACTTTGCTTTTCAAGTGTAGACATACTTGGTTTCTTCTCTTGTTGACTTGCAAATCCCGTCAGAGCTTCCCTTGCAGGAGCTTATGCTACCCTAGTATGCTCTCTCCATTGTCTCTGTCTGTGTACCCTACTCTGGTCTTCTCTCAGCTAGGGGGACTTGTCTCCTCTGCCATCTACCCCACCCCGAGTTCCTACAGTCTACTTAGCACTGGCCACCTTTGGACAGAAGCCAATTAGCTACTCGCCACCCTAGGTGCGAAGTGTGATTAACTGGGGGCATAGGCTGATGTGGGTTAAGCCCCATCACAGTATTTTACAGTCCCAGTCCCTAAAACTGCACATTATGGGAGTGACACTGCAGTGTTTTGTCCATTACCACAGAATACTGCAGAATTTTTATACAAGGGCATCTGTTTCATAGATACATGTTTTGTGAGGATGGGGAGGTTTGAATGTTTCATTGGTTTCTATGTTCAAATTTTAAGTGGTTTTAATATTTAAACAAGTTCTTACGATCCTTGATGGAGGATGAGGGGTGTGGGGGAGAAGAACAAACCCAAGTGAGAATAATAATGGATTAATGGGTCAAATTCTTCACATGCCCTCCCAAAGAAAAAAAGGCGAGGGCTTGCTGCTGTTAAATTAAGTAGAATTCATCACCATCTATTAATTTCCACAGCAGCAATCTCATTGTTCTCTGCTGCATTATTTATAATGAAACAGTGATAGTTTGAAGGCACAATTTTTTCATGAATTCTGGCTCTTTTTCCATTCTTCGATGGTCCCAATGGTTTTATTTCCTTTTAAAATTTTGTTTGCACATGGATGTTACAGACGAAAGAGCAGGATGGAACGGCCAAGGAGCATACACAAGTTATGCCTGAATAGCTCTGCCTGGGCATCTCAGCCCTCTCATTGTAACCGTGGCTCTTGTCGTCAGCAGCTACCACACCTGCCAAACATTCCTTCAGGTTTAGTAAAATGGGAAAGTGTCCAGGCAGGGGCAAACTCTGTTCTCCCCTCCATTACAGCAGAGGGCACAGAGTGTAGTTGAATTGCTGAGACTCCACTGCTTGGAGGTTAGGAGGAGATGTACAGGATTCCCGAGAACAGCTGTGCACCGACTGTGTATGGAACCTGCCAGTGAGCTGCTTTGTAGGGGAAACCTGGTGGTTGACTGCACCTCCCATTAGGTGGATTTGTCCAGTGGCAATGAAGATAGCACAGTCGCAGGCCCTGAGGCTGGAACAATGGCCACAGAGTGGCTGCATTGTTGCTTCCCTATCTGTAGGGGGAGGATTTCTTTCTTTCCCTTCTCTTCCGTCTCCTGATGTTACAATCCTCATTGCACAGCCAGACTACTTTTCAGTCCACCAAGGAGAGCTTTTAAGCCTAGAGACTAGAGGTCTATTGAAGTAGAGCCCTGCATGGTTACAAACATGTGGATCCGTATCTGATCTGCATCTTCAAGAAACGGTCTGCAGATATCCGTGTTGTATCCACAGATGCGAATATAATGTGGATATCCACGGATATCTGCATATTTGCAGGGCTCTAGCCCTGTACAGGTAAAAATATGTGGATCCATACCTGATCTGCATCTGCAAGAAATGGTCTGCGGATATCCGCATTGTATCTGTAGATGCGAATATCCGCGGATATAATGTGGATATCCGCAGATTTGCAGGGTTCTATATTGAAGCCAATATAAAGACTCCTATTTACGATAGTGAGCTTTGGTTCAGATCTCAGAGTGAGTGTACCAACCTCATGTCACTTGTGATACCAGATTTCACTTAGGCCATTGATCACTACAGGGTTCTGTATTGAAGGTTGGACAAAAATAAAAACCTTAGGACTTTTGCTTGAATAAAACCTAAAGGATTTAACCCTCAATTAACTAGAAGCGTTTCCAATGAGACCTGATCATATTAATTAAATGGAAATTAACTTAGAAAAATGTCTCCACCAATGAGATGTTTCTACTTGACAGCAAAAAACCCCCCACTTCTCTCATTTGGCTTGTCCCTCAGAAGCCAGGAGCAGTTCTCTTTGAAGTAATTCTTACACTTGAAACCAAAGTGAAATTTTAAATGAGTTAATTAGTAATACATCACTTTAAATTTAGACAACTTCCTTTTAAATCTAGATTTCTTCAGGTTTATACCATTACAATTCTTATATATACATTCTCAGTCACATTAGCAATTACCAATAGATTGCATTCATTTTCTTTTTAAAATATTTTGCCATTAGACCCTAAAATATAAAAAAATGCAAAATTGGCCAGGCTGAAATGCCATATTGCCAGTTCTCATGAGATTTTAGTGTGAATCTCGCAATGTGTGGTGGGTTTTTTTGAAAGTCCCCACTGTTGAAATCATGCTTCTGAATGAGAATCTCTGCTTTTATTTAAAAAAAAAAATAGTAAAGCTTCTGGCTCTCAAAGTTATGAAGAAACTAAACTAAACTAAAATAAAGCAACAGCACCCACTGGATCAAAAGCCAGAAGGCAAATAAAAAAGAAGTTAATAGTCAATACTTCAAATTATATACAATTCATATTAAGGGAGAACTTTACCCCATGTAGTAGACCAATACTTGGATCCCACTTATTCCCTCAGAATAGGACCTACACTTTGTTACCCACTGCACCTCCATGTACACTCGTATGGTGAGATTGTGTATCATTCACGCTCACCCCTTAGTGTAACTGTGCATTGTTTAATACAAAGTGTGTCATGTAAACCAACAAGGAATCCTGTAGCACTTTTAAAGACTAACAAACGTATTTATCGCATTTAAAAGGGCCACAGGACTCCTTGTTTGTTTGGCTGACCTAGACTAACATGGCTCCCCCTTTGGAAAATGTCATGTAAGGTAGCTTGAAGCAGATCTAGGCAAAACTCTACAGCACTGAGGAGCAATTGGCACCTCATTAGGACTCGTATAGCACCCATCTCAGCATTCCCGGAACAAAAGACTGGTTCAGAAGTCAACAAACGAATCCACAAAGGTCCATAGCGGCTCAGAGCATGGAGGGCATCATGCAGGGACACTGTTTCTCCTCTGACCCTGAAGGGGAGGGAGAGCGAAGGTCCAGAAGGGAGTAACAACATTTTAAAAAGAGAGACATTTTGCAATCCCCCCCTCTCTCTTCCATCTCCATCTGTAAACACCACCAACCAACTAGTGCTGATCACAGGGGCAGGGCCTGGCTGGAGGCAGACCAGCCAGCCTGCGGTGAGAATCATCCAAGTTTATAAGGCTGCTGAAAGTGTTATGTTTAGGTTAGAATAGAATTTGCCTTATATTTTCTCTTGATCAAATCTGACTTGCTTTCCTCTGATTTATACTCACTTCAGATCTTTCTGTATTTAAAAATGTGTCTGTTTATTTTACCTGAAGCAATGCATTTGATTTAAAATGTGTTAGAGCCTCCATTTGAGGTGACGAGGCTGGTGCCTGTCAATTTCGTTGATGAATTGATGAACGTATGAGCTTACAGTGTTCAGTGGACAGCACTGAACACAGCAAGACAGCAGTTCCTAGAGTTGCATCTGGGACTGGGAGGCATTGGGGAGAATACATTGGCTACGAAAGGGTTCTTTAATTTAGTGGAGAAAGGCAGAAAAAGAACCAATGGTCGGAAGCCACACACATTTAAATAAGTAATTAGGCACAATTTTTTAACGGCGATGGTATTTAACTGTTGGAACAAGGTACCAAGCGTTGTGGTGGATTCTCCATTTCTTGATGTCCTCAGATAAAGATTGAATGCTTTCCTGGAAGAGATGCTTTTTACAAATACATGTTATGGGCTCAATACAGAGGGAACTATGTTAATGTCTCTGTCCTGTGTTATACAGGGGGTCAGCCTAGATGATCAAATGATCCCTTCTGGCCTTAAACTCTATGAATCCCCATTGACTCTTTAATGCCCATTCTATGACTACAACACACAATAAAAAAATCCTGCTTAAATCTTAGATGGTTTCAACCAGATGCTTTGCAACTTCATTTGTCACGTTGGTCTGCAAACTCCTCCTCATTCAAGATGAGTTCACCAAATCCTTGAGCTTCCTGTAAACATGTGGAGTACCCTATAAAGTTAACTTGCTGTTGTCCCCCTCCTTGTAATTTTAATAATAACTGGTCCACAATCAGAGCTGCATGGAATTCAGAATGTGTACTTGACAGAATTTGATGTGAAAACATATGAAGTGTTTTGAAAATTTCACACCCCTTAAATTCAGCGTTATGTGAAATTTCCAGGAAATGGCTATTATTTGCTTTGAAAACCAATAAAAATGCAAATGAATGAATATCTGCTTTGTGTGTGTGTGTGTGTGCACTAAGTCATTTTTTCCCCAGAGTGATCCATTTTAAGAACAGGGTAGGGCTAGTCTACATTTACCGTGAAATTCAGGGGCACTCGATGGGAGATACATGAGCTACATAGAGTATTTTCATGCTTCCATCGATTTCCTAAATTCTAAATAGGGTGGCATCCCCACTATGCTGCACTGATAGGACATACCCTCCAGTCAATGCAGCATTACTCTTTTTCTGGTGGCGGATTTATCTGGTCGACTTCCAGACCGATTGAGTGGTCTCCACTTTCACCCAATCAACCCTGGGCAATCGATCTGGCGGTGCTGAATTTACCACCATAAATGAAGACATAACCTGAGATAAAAACCTGCTAGGGGTGGTGTAGATATATTCAGTCCTACTTTGGCTTGGGGGAACAGACTAGATGACCTCTTCAGGTCACAGAAATGATTTCTATGATTCTATGGTTTTTTCTCAACAAGAATTTTTGAATCTCAGTGTTATTTTTCTCAGAAATGGGCCTCCTTTTTGAGTTTGCAGCAAAATTTACAGAAATAACATTGTACAGATTTGCATTTCTTTATGGATATCTTGTAACGCAAATGCACCCAGCGCCACCACTTTATTGCCACATAAGAGCATATACAAATATCAGGGCCCACTGGATGTTGTACCTGTGTCCTGAATCCATGCAGTTCTCCTTTCCACCCCGCTCAGCATCTGTCTCCCACGTTCCCATCCAGGACTGTATCCAGGGAAGGGTGAGGGGGGCAGCTGTTGAGGGTGCAAAACTGGGAATGGGGTGCAGGTGTGTGGAAAATATGCAGGTACTAGACCCCTGCAGCTGGACTAGAATCCCATGGGTCCCACTGGTCCTGCTGCCATAGAAGTGGGGGCAGGATACAAATTCAAACAATAATGTGGAAATAGGTATTGTGGGGTGGGATAGGAGTGAGATTAAGTCCCATGCAGGGCTCTTGTAGTGGAATTAAAGTAGAGAGATTGTTACTTATCCAAGCCACATAGGAAATCGTGACAAGGCCAATAATCAAACCCAGACCAGCTGAGTCCCATTACATTCCCTTAAACACAAGACCATCTTCTGGCAGCAGCAGGCCCACTGAGTTTAATAAATTATCGGAGTGGGAAAGGACAACTGGCCTGAGTGAAGACTGCAGGTTGGTCATTTGTATTGTCGCACAATCTTATTACGCCTCCTCTTGATGCTGCTTGTAAATACATGTATCTGAATGATAATCCTTATGTAAATCAGTGGAGATGCTCAATGATGTCTAAGTATTTGAGTGAGAGAACTGGAAAAGTGTAAAGGAGAGTAAATGGTTAAATCCTTTCCTTTTGGTGAACAAACAAGGAATTCTGCATGGTTGTACAGGTCTGGCAGAGTAAAATTCAGTCCTTGAAAGTGTATTATCTTTTTTGTCTTTTAAAATAGGTTTTGTCATTTAGTTACATTACAGATCAGTAGCTGAGCATGAAAAGCAAGTGCCCAGCAGAACTACAGCTCAAAGAAGAAGCAGCTAAAACCTG
This sequence comes from Pelusios castaneus, assembly GCA_007922175.1. Lineage (NCBI taxonomy): Eukaryota > Metazoa > Chordata > Testudines > Pelomedusidae > Pelusios > Pelusios castaneus. The sequence continues at coordinate 137,204 of ML685823.1, forward strand.
AAAAGAAAATGATCATTCACATAAAATGAGTATCAAACCAATAATCCTCCCCTCTAATCGCCTTGCAAAATTACATGACTCAATAAAGCAATTAAATATATAGATGTAAAGTGGAGCAAGCAATTTACATATTCCAAAATCCCCAAACAGTTGATTGAATGATCAATCAGAGAATCACACAGCATTTATAATTAATTCCAAAAGTAATGACATTTCTAGCCATAGGTTGCAACATAAGTGACAATCTTGGCTCTGAACATAATAAAGTACTTATAGAAGCAGAGAGGCCTCCCAAAAATTAGATTGTAAAACAACACATTAAAATTCTGAGATAATAAAAATCCTCATTAGTTCAGAATACAATGAGTTAACTAATTCTTCTCTTTTATGCTCTTTCAGTTCTCTCATTTGAACAGTTAAAAGATGTCTACTATCATTTTAGTTAAAAGCAAGCATACACACAGTCTTCTCACTCATTAGAAATAACATGTAATTTGAAATGAAATAAAGTAGCTGTCCATTACCAAGTTGAAGAGGAATCAGTTTGCAAACAGAAATTACTGTTTTCCTTCCAGCTTGTGTATCCCAGATAATATCTGAGAAAACAGGCATCCCTTCTATTTTGATAAAGAATCCAACATTTTCCTTTTGCTTGACACATGATATAAAAAGATTTCACAATTTTTTGTGGAGATTTTCAAAGAGTTCCTCAGTTAGGCCAACGCCATGGAAATTGGCACTTTTATTAATGTTCTTGAGGATCTCAGTCTTGTGATGGAGCATATCTCTGTCTTTTATTAGAAAACCTGAAAGAGCTTTAGAGCTATCAAAATCAGCTCCTGATGTTTGAATGTTTTCAGACATTATTTCAGAGTCAGCAACTCCAACTGTCATGTGCGTTGCACGAGGCTGGATGCTGAAATTAACCAAAGCCAGTGAAAAAGGTGGCAGCCAGCTTCCTAAACTGATTTTTAATGGGACTTGCTTCTGAATCACTTAGGTTCTTTTGAAAATCCTATTCCTGTACTCCAGGATCTTTAGTGGCTGCCATTACATTTCCAAGTGGAAATCAAGGTGTTGGTTTTAATCTCTAACACCCAGACCCTCACGGGTATTCAGGTGCCTAACTCCCATTCAGATCCACAGAGGATCAGATCCTGAAGCTTTAAATGGTTTGGTACCTGGGTACCTGGGAGATCATCTCTGTGCCCAATGCCATAGAGGTGTACTTGGCTATATCTACACTTGTTAAATTAAGTCGACTCTGTTAAGTTGACTTAACAAGGTCGACTTTAAGTCAACTTAAAGTCATCCTTGTTAAGTCAATTTAACGGAGCGTCTACACTTAAAGTCGACTTAAGTTGACCTTGTTAAGTCAACTTCACAGAGCCTGTAGTGTAGACATACCCGTCAACACTGGCTTTAAGTCAATTTAATAAGGTCGGCTTAAGCCTTAAGTCGACCTTCAGAGGTGGTGTTATTAAGTCGACTTAAGGAAGAGCTTAAGTCGACTTAACAAGCGCCCAGTGTGGACGCAGAGTTCTGTAGGTCGACTTAAGCATTCTTATGTCAGTGTAGCCGCACCCCTTGAGATTAATGAAGGTGTTCAAGTTGGAACAGCTTTCTTAAAACAGGAAGAAGCTACAGCAAAGTATTCTCCATGGGGGTTTCTTAGCTTTGGAATTCACTACCTTTCCTGGTCTGCCCGAATGTGGATCTGTTCATGCCCAGAGAACTTCTCAAAGCCCGTCTTTTCACCCAGGAGTTTGCAGAGTGTGAGACAGGACAGGTTTTGGGTGCTTGCAGTGGCTGTTATTTTATCTATGGGTGTGAATTTATTTTACTCTGCCAGCTGCTGATTTTTGTATACATTTGTTTTAAATTAAAATTATACCAGGGTCTCCAGAGTTTGGGATGTTTTAATGAAAAGAAATAAATATAAGCATTTCCTATTGACTTCTTTGGAAACAGCTTGCACGTATCTGAGAGCAGATGATATGAGGTATATTATTACTTACGTTGGGTGCTTTATTGCAGAGATAGGTATGTTGTCCCTTGGGGTAAGAGCCAGAACTGCTCACTCTCAATCTGGAGTTCTCAGATCCATACTGCTCACAAGATGTCTCATGCAAGGTGCAATTAGCCAAAGCCAGACAATAATTGATATCACACGATGCTAGTGTTGCATTCTTCTGTTTTTTAATTAGTATGGGGGAAGGCATTTCTCTTTATCCTGAATACAAAATAAAGGATCCAAACTGGCTTCCATTGAAATTCATGGTAAAATTCCCATTGACTTCATGCTGAGAGCAGGATCAGGCCAATAAAAATTAGAACAAGACGAAGTGACACAAAGACAACTAGTGGAGATCAGAAAGCCTGATGGCAAATGTTGAGTCTTCAGCAGTAGTTTTAGTATCTCCCCAGCTCAGAATAGAAGGCACCATGGTACTGTAATCACTGAGAGACTGGAGATGACTGTGTCTCCTAGGCTGGTAGCACCACCTAATGATGGTACTCTGGACTGTGTCCCCTAATGGCAAGAGTCCAGGGGTTCTTTGCCTTGTGGCTACAATCCATGGGAGCATTGCCCAATGGCGAGAGTTGAAGGACTGCTCTGCCTAGAGGCAGCAGTCTATGGTAGAGATCTATCATTCCTCATTGCTATCAAGTGCCAGTGCTCAACTCTGATCAGCCCATGATGCCAGCCTTCACAGCCCATTTGTTACATTTCCACGCAAGCATCCTTTGTGCTTCCTCCTATGCTGCCCTTATGCTTGGAGGTACTCCCTCAAACCTCTGCAAAACCGCCTCATTATATATTTTCAAATCCCTTCTCAAAACTCTTCTTTGTAATAATGCCTACAATAAACATGACAAGGGTTAGGCAGCTGGTGTGCAGAAACCACTATCAATCACACTGACCAATAATGTCTCATTGTTTCCTCGTACCTCCCCATCTGTCTGTATGTATCTGTTGTCTCATCTTAGACTGTAAGCTCCTTGGGGCAGGAACTGTCCTTCTGTCCTGTGTTTGTACATTGCCTAGCACAGTGGGTCTGTGTCCATGACTAGGGCTCATACGCATGACAGAAATAAAAATTAATAAATAATAATAAATGTCATGGTCTAAATTGAAATGTAAGGTCCTTGGGGCAGGGACTGAATCTTCCCCTGTATATTATAAAATAATTCATAACTATCAAGCTTCAGCCAGGATGAGCATCAGGTAACTATATTTTACATATGCTGGTCATTTACTGCTGTTCAGGTAGACATAATTATAATTTGATCTTTAATCTTCAATCTTCATTGTAGATACAAATGCCTTTGGAAATTGTTCCAGATCTCCACATTTTTTTTTTTTTTAATTTAAGATACCCCTTAATCCATTTTATGTCATCATCTATATCAAATCCATCCCAAATGTGCCGACTTTATAATATCTGTATATATTGCCCTCTGAATGCTTTTTGTCAAGGAGTGTTAATCTGTGGGATGGCCTTAGTTTCAGAAGAATTTTGGTTTGGTGCCATTCGATAATTGCTACATTATTCCAGTCTATAGCAAACTAAGACATTTGTTATCAAAACATGAAAAATTCTCATTGCATTTAATGAGAGACTGTTTCTGTCCTACTTTCACAAGCTCTTCTTCTAGCTAGAAATGAGGAAGCAGGTTAATTTCTTAAATATCATCTCATCAAGGCAAGTTAAGTCACTTGAATGTAACAGCAATAGACCTTCATGCTGCAATTACAGATAAAATCCACCAGATGGCTTAAGGAAATGAATTTCATCACTCAGGAAAGGAGGCGGCTAAGCTAACTTGGGAAGATGTTGGGGTGGAGGGAAGCAAGCCCAACGGGAAAAACTGTCTATTCAATACTATTCAATGTAATCATTAAAATACCTAGTATAGGGTAAACAAATAACAAATAATCCAAGCCACATGAGCCTTTTTATTGTGTATAATACTGTACATGTACAGAACTTTCAATCCGATGCTTGCATTTCTTAGAAACTTTACTAATAACCCTAACTGTGCCATGCAGAAATGTACCAGAGGTGTTAGCCCTTACGAAGTTCCAGTTCAGTTTTATTGCATCAGCACAGCGGGCTCTACTGAGCACCACATAAGCATATTTATAAAACACTTATTGCAGTGTATTGTATATTTGTTTTTTGGCCCAGAACTGAAAACCAGTGCTATTAAAAATGATTATTTCCGTTAGTAGGCAAGTGTGTACAGCACAGTCATTTGTTTTTATAAAATCATTACCACCATTTCATATACATTAGCATTGATTGACAAAGCCAAATAATTTCCTTGAGACTGCAAAATGCATTCAGCAAAATACTCGCAGTCATACTCCAAAGGCCTCTGTTTTGTTCTGGGAGCATCTCATGGATGTGATCAATGCAGCAATTGCAATCTTCCACTGACAGAATTTCCCAAAAGAATTTCTCAGTGATTCCAGCAGCTTCTTTTTATTCTGTGGCTTCACTTCTAAATGAGAACAGCATCTCTAAGAATGCCAAGCTCCTTTATCAGGTTTATGTCTGTGCATTGTAAGGCAGTGGCTCTCAATCTTTCCAGACTACTGTACCCCGTTTCAGAAGTTTGATTTGTCTTGTGTACCCACCAGTTTCACTTCACTTAAAAACTTGCTTACAAATCAGACTTAAAAAGCCCAAAGTGTCACAGCCCACTATTACTGAAAAATTGCTTACTTGCTCATTTTTTACCTTTTAGTTATAAAATAAATGATCTGGAATATAAATATTGCACTTACGTTTCAGTCAATAATATATAGAGCAGTATAAACAAGTTGTATGCAATTTTACTTTGTACTGACTTTGCCTGTTGTAACAATAGGTAAATCTCAAGATGAGTTGGCATATCACCTGGAAGACCTGTGTACCCCCCAGGGATACATGTACCCAGGGCTGAGGACTATTGCCTTAAGGGAGTGGGGAGGTGTGACATTCCCCTCCTATAATCTGAACTGGTATGCTGCTGTGCCCCTTACTCTGCCTGGCTGTGTGAACCCCCACTCCTAGATCAGTCCATGCCCAGCCTCCAGTGTGTAATCAGTTTCTCAGAAAGTAGAAGAGTGCTCTCCCCTAGCCACTCATGGGATGGTCCCCCAGCAAGCACCCTCAGCCCCCAGATGCAACCCTGAGAATGTCTGTCTTGCAAGGTTTAGTGTGCACCCATTGGGCCTTACAAGCTCATTTACACCAGGCTGTTGGTTTAACAAGGAAATCGATATGCACCAGCTTTTTGCTCTCAGTAAGGTCTTCATACATACTTCGCCAACATTGCATAGCTTTAGATAAAACAAACAAAAGTTTATTGATTAAAACATGATTTTAAGTGAGTATATATTAAATCACTATAAAATCAGATAATTAATCAGTCAAGGAGATAACCACAATCAAATAAAAGATAACTCACATTTTAAACCAAGATTACTGCATATCTAGCTTACCCACATAGGTCTGGCTACTGGTGATTTTGTAGCCAGGTCCTTCCCACCATATGGATAGGTATCAGTCCTTGATGTTGCTTAGAAGATGGTTGCCAGAGAAGAGCTGTATCCAGTTCAAAGTGTGTCTTTATCTTTCCAAATCCCCTCCACCCCCCTTCTTATGGTCAGGTGATTCTTCTCTCTCTAGCCAAGGTAGATGATCTGCATTGTTTTTGTATGCATACCATCACTGGGTGTGTGAGAACCCAGCTCTGTTTGTCTGCCCCCACTTGAGCCACATGGAATACATTTGGGGGCATGTTTCATATCTGTACACATGTATGATGTTGAGGAAACATGCTACCGTAACAGTAATGTAGAGCATGCCATGAGCACTCAAAAAACACCATACATGACACACTTTGCATTAGACCAGGGGTCGGGAACCTTTTTGTCTGAGAGAGCCATAAACGCCACATATTTTAAAATGTAATTCCGTGAGAGCCATACAATAATATGTTTAAAACTAAATACAAGTAAATGTGTGCATTTTATGTAAGACCAACACTTTTAAAGTACAATAAGTCTCTGAATTCTTTTTAATAACGTTGTTATGCTGTTGCTAACCAATGATGAATAAAGTACTTCTTACCATTAATGCGACTTCTGGTGCTGCATGGTTTTGCTGATGGCTTTGTAGTCTGGTTGATACGTGGTGAGGTTAAGCTTCATGCAGGCGTTGAGACTTGAGAAAGAGAGGAAGAAAGAAAAAAGAAGACAGGCAAAGAAGAGAAAGAAGGAAAGAAAAAGGAAAGCAAAGGAGAGAAAGAAGGAAAGAAAAAGGAAAGCAAAGGAGAGAAAGAAGGAAAGAAAAAGGAAGGGAGAAAGAAAAAAGAGAGAAGGAAGGGAGAGAAAGAAGGAAGAAAAGAAGAAAGAGGAAGGAAAGAAGAAAAAGAAAAAAAGGAAGATAAATAAGGAAAAAAGAGAAAGAAGGAAGAGAAAGAGAGGAAGAAAGAAAAAAGAAGGCAGGCAAAGGAGAGAAAGAAGGAAAAAAAGGAAGGGAGAGAAAGAAGGAAGGGAGCAAAAGAAGGAAGAAAAGAAAAGAAGAAAGGGGAAGGAAAGAAGAGAAGGAAGAGAAAGGAAGAAAGCAAAGAAAGAAAGAAAGCCAGCCAAGGCCGCCGGACCCTACCGCGGCCCTGGGTAGCCGCAAGTGGGGGGGGAGCTCACCCCAACCCCGGAGGCTGATCTCAGTCCCGTGCTGGGAGGCCAGGGCCGTGGATTAGCCCGGCCCCGGC
>ML685823.1:144371-158374 GCA_007922175.1 Pelusios castaneus
TGCAGGGACGGCCGGCAGAGCTGCTTCTCTGCCAGGCCGCTCCCGCCCTGAGCACGCTCTCTCTGAGCATGCTCAGGGCGGGAGATTTGAATCTCCCCAGCCCGGCCGCAGCAGGAGTCTGCAGCTGGGAGGGAGCACCGGCGGGGACCCGAACGGGGGCGGGGCGGGTCGGCTTCGGGCGGGGAAGTTGAGGCGGCCGGCGGGTGGGAGACCGGGAGCCTGCCCCGGCCGCGGCCACCCCGCTGCCCCGGTAGATTTGGCAGCGAGCCAGATGCAGCCATGAAAAGAGCCACATCTGGCTCGCGAGCCATAGGTTCCCGACCCCTGCATTAGACCATACAGTTACATTGCAAGGGTGCAGAGAGAAGATATCTAGATCACATTACAGAAGTGTCTGGGGGTGGGTGGGGCGCAGCATGTCACAGCAGGAAAACAATACAATTATAAACATCAAGTAAATACACAGCATATTTTCCAACATCTAGTATCTTCTGGGTAAGACTATGGGAAACACTCACTCTGAGATTCTTGCACTATTTTTCAGTGTAAAGATCTATTTGCAGATTTTGAGCATTTCCAGTGTTTTCTGAAGAATTTAAGCTTTCATTAAATATCTAGTAATATATCTAATGCTCAAGAAAATCTTCCAAAATGTGATCCAGTTATAAGGTATCTTCCTGACCTATGGAATCAACATATCTGAGAGAGGAGTGAGTTCTCCAGTTAATACCAGTTGACTCTGAAGCATAATGATTCCAATGCATACATCAACACATACTTATTTCACTGCTGATAATTTTAGTAGACGCTTCCAGGTAATATGCTTTAGCCAGCAGAGTTGCATTCGAGTCTGTAACAAGAGCCACGCACAGTTGAGCCTGTTGTGGTATCATGATCGTTAAAGAGAGGTGCTGTAACCAGAAGACCCAGTCTAAAAGTGGAGTGAATTCCAGGGTTCCACTGTGAGAGAAGTCTTTGCGCTGGGCTGGTATTTTGAAAGGGTTTTCTACAGAAGGGCTGAAGGAGCCAAAGATACAGCTAACCCTGGAACTGAGACAAAGGACACATGTCTTTTTACTGTTAACAAATTTTCACTCTAACAAAACACTTTCCCCTTATATCCTGTGCTATGTATGTGATGTTGCTTTCTGCTGTGCCCAACTCCCCATTATCTTTTTCAAGATAAAATAGTACTTGCCTGTACAGTAAAAATTCATATTAAATTGCCCATTGTTTTTGACAGCCCTCTATAAATCGCAATTCACGGCACTATACTGAATAATTATAGTGTTGTACTGTACAATATTGTACCCAGTGAATGCTCATGGGAGAAGAACCACTGATTTTTTTTCTTGGATCACTCAATTTTTAATATAATTTATATAGCTTTATCTGTACCGGAATGCTCATCTAGATCACGAATGCCAAGGGGAAATGCATGATGGGTAATCTTTTCTTCCCTCTCCTGAAAATGGATGGCGTAGATAATTTTACTGTACCTACCTTCGTGATTCTTCTGGGATAATATACACTACCACTGCAGATAGAGTTCAGTTCTGTTCTATTGCTGACAACAGCTGAAATTTGTGGCAGATAAAATTCTTTTGCTGCACTGACCGGAGATTCTCTTTAGAATCTATTAATGCCACTGTTTAACATTTTCAGAGGGAGAAGATCTTGCCAGCCGGTGATGCAAGGCACAATTCTATGGTCATTTAGAGGCAAGCTGTAACATGAGCTATACATATTATTTTAGATGGATCTGGAAGAGTCACCTATACTTAATGTTGCCTGCAACTTTAATTATAATGCCTTTTTTCACTTGCTGACAACTTTGCAAAACTTTAGCTTTTCCATCTGAAGTTTCCCATGCTAGATGTCTGCCTCAAGTTGAACAGTTTTGGAAAGTTTACGCAGAAATGGCTAATATGCTTCCTAAAATGAGATTAGAGAAAAATACACTGTTTTGCCATGTTACATATTCTTACATCCGTTTCACTGAAGAGCTCTAGAATCTTCGTGCTTTGGAGCAGGTACTTGGGGGTTGCCTTTGTTTCAGGGCCGTGTCTTTTTAACGTTCTTATTAAATAAAAACCAATGCCTTCCCTCAAAAAAATCTGGCCATGTTATAAGCCTTAGAAAAATCTCAGTTCACATGAGCTAAATGCTCTGAAGTTTCTGTCTGCACTGAGCATGCTCTAGTCCAAGGTGAGCAGGACTTTCCTTGATGCTTCCGGCTGCAATGGCCTGTTGCAGTGTTCAGCACCAGAACTGTCACTGAATTGTCTATACTGTGCTTTCAGTACTCCCCGCTAAGACCTAGGCTCATTCAGGGCACAGGATGGACTGTTCTCTGGAGACGAATCAAGGCTGTGTAGTGAAGAACGTTGTGTCTATAGAATCCTTTCCTTATTTGCTGCAGAAGTTGCATGGTGTGCGTGGTGAATGAGCTAGGGGACTCTTAGAAGAGAAAGGATGGCCTTATGGTAACGGTTGTTGAATGCTTCTCTGAAGAACTGGATTCCTTCCTCTGCAACAAAGTTCTGGTGCAATGCTAGTCAAGTTACTTAAACCCTACTTTTCCAGGTGGTCATCAATTCTACAGTCTTCATTTTCTGGGAGTCCAACTTGAGACCTGGTGAGTGATTTCCAGAAATATTAAGCACTCACATGTGCAACTGAAGTCAGGGAGCAGTACCCTGAAAAATCAGGATCTAGAGGCTGCATATCGGGCACCCAAATTTGGCAGACACTTTTGACCTTGATCTCTCTGTAACTCGTGTCACAGTACCTGGTCTCCAAGTGCCCCTCCTCATTTCTTTGGCCTTGAGCAATCACCTCTCTGGGATGGAATCACACTACTTTTGGATCAAAGCTTTGAGCTACAGTCCTCGGTATGAACCATGATTTCCTCAGTACCTGAAGTTCTGCTCCTTGAGAGCTATGATCAGTGTCATCCAGTGACCAGGCAGTTCTCTTAAAGCAAAGCATGGTTTACTTAGAACCAAATTACTTCAGAGCAAGATATTTTAAAATAAGAAACAGCCTAAACACACATCTGTCTTTCTTAAGGCCTACCATCTCCCGGAAGCTTGGGAAAACCCCAAATGCTTACTACAGGATCTGTGTTGGTGGTGTCCAGATTGGTCTCTTCCTACTACAAACAACCAGGGGCATGCCTGGGGGGCAGCAGGGGCATGTGCCCCTCCAGTCATCCTCTGGCTCCAGGGTCAAATTGGCATGGGAGAGTGTAGCAGGGTAAGGCAACAGGCCCGGGAACCCAGCCCCAGAAGACTCCTACCCTCCGCCTACTGGCCAGAGGACAGCCCTGCGCGGGGCGGGGGTAGGAACTCTAGGGGCGGAGTCAAGGGGAGAGGGGACCGGATAAAGGGACGGACCGGATCTCCAGAGAGGGGGATTTCTAGGAGGTGTACCGAGCTGCTGAGGAAGCCTCCTCAGCGGTGGAGGGACTGGCCACCTGAGCAACCCCCCTGGGCAGAACCTACCAACCCTCCAGATAAAAACCCCGAATCCTGGGACAACCAGGGGAGAGGGCCCCTGCAGTATTACCCCCCAGGGGAAGACCTGGAGGAACTGCCCTTGACAGAACTCCCAGAGGGCCGAGGAGAGGAGCCAGCCCGGGACCATCCCTATGACCTGGAGGAACTGCCCTCCGCTGAGGAACCGGAGACCCCCTGTGACCTAGAGGAACTACCCCTAGAGGAGGAGCTACCGGACCTACCGCCAGCAGATGAAGAGGGCCTGACTAGCCTCCCGCTGGCAACCTACCCAGACCCGTATTCTCCCGAGGGGGGGCCCAGAGCCTGAAGGTAAGGAGGAAGAAGCCCAGGGCAGTTGGCTGCCACCCAGTGAGTGGCAGGGCCACCGAGGGTCAGCGTGTTTCGGCCAGAGCCCCACTGACCACAGTGGCAGATGCCTCTGCCACTGAATAGGGCCCTGGGCTGGGACGCAGTGGAGTGGGTGGGCCTGCGTCCCCCTCCTTCCCTTTCCCTTGCACCTATAGACCCTCTACTTACCCCTGACCACCTGAAACACTCACACCCCGAACAACCCTATTCAGGGGCTGTGACTTTGGCCTGCCCCGCCCCGCCTGGGGCCGGGAGGCCACTGACTCTTGGGCCTGCCCCGCCCCGCCTGGGGGCTGGGAGGCTACTGACTCTTGGATCTGCCCCGCCCTGCCGGGGACCGGCAGGCAACTGACTCTGGTACTTGTGCCTCGCCCTGCTTGAGGGCTGAGAGGCCACCGAACACTGTACTTGTGCCTCGCCCTGCTTGAGGGCTGGGAGGCCACCGAACGCTGTACCTGTGCCTCGCACGGCTTGAGGGCAGGAGGCTACCGATCGACGGTGTAGACTGGACCTTGTTACAGAGAGTGATCTCCTACTGGCTATGGGGGCTGGGAGAGTAAGTTCCTGCGGAGAGAGGGGGGAGTGTGGACGAGGAAAGAGTGAGCTCTTTCAGGAAGAGGTGGGGTGAGGGAAGAGTGAGCTCCACCCAGGGTGCAGGGGTAGGGATAGGGTGGGATGGGGGCACAGAACATGCCACTCCCAAAGCGGTCAAATTTAAATTCCTGTGCACGGCCCTGCAAACAGCTCTTTGGTGACCCCCAGTCCCTCTCTCCAGAATCTTTTAAGCCATTTGGCGCCCCTTTGGTCTCTGGACTCCAACCCTTAGCACAACGGCCATGCTCCTTTGGCTGGTGCCTGCAAGGATCTTCACTGCAAATAGCTCAGCTAATGTTTTGTAATTGCCTTCAAGTGTTTGTTGGGAGGCTTCTTACATAGCGCTATTGTATACATTTATACAGGAAATTCCAACAACCCAGCATTGCTATATAGTGACTATCTTGCTTACTACATTTGCTTGCACAGGACTCATAAAAATTATTACATTAAAGTCCACATCTGCCACAACCCGGTTCTCCGTCTGGAAAACGGGGAAAATAGCCTCACCCACAAGGGTGCTGTGAAACCAAATCATTACCATTTTGATGAGCACCACAGAAAGGCCGAGAGGAAATTAATCATTTGGTGTTCAAAGAAGAGTTTGAAGGATCCAGAGTAGATAAGCCATGGGCGTTGAGGAATGAGAAAACAAAATAAGGAATGTTGATCATTAAGTGAGCACTGTTTAGTCTGAGCACTGGATAAGGCAGGAGACCTGTGGAAAAAATATGTGAACATGTACATAACCATATCTTAATGCAGATGCACAGGGAGGCCACAATAAGGTTGTGCATACAACTTTATTTCAAGCATTTTTAAAGTTTTGAGTGCTTGAGTTTGCAATCTTAATGCTCTGCTAAAGTTTTTGTGTGTAATATATACATAGACACCAGATAACCAGGTTATGAAACCCTCAATTAAAAAAAAAAACACCTTAGAGCAAGAGTATGTAAGAGAACCCAAGCCAGACAAACTAATATCCTAGTACAAATGAGATATGAATTAAACAAACACCATATAGGAAGAAAAAAATTTGCTAAGTTTCATCTTAAACAATATTGGGAGGAGAGGGCAGGCAAAATCCTAGCATCTAGGCTGAAACAAAAATACAAGACATAAAACACTTTAATACATGAGGCGGAAAGAAAACATGCATGATGCAGGGCATTAATAACCAATTTTCACTCTTTTATTTAGAATTATACAAAGCAGATCCTCCCCCCCCATTTCCTTTGATGGACAAACTTGAACAAACTCTTTGAACCTCAAACAAACTCTTTCTCAGAGTTTCTTTGTCAGGCACCTTAGATGACCAGAAGTTTTTAGACATGCTGCTCATCCTCCAGGGAAACAGGCCTAACTGTACAGGAAATGGAATGTGGTAAATTCCTGGATAGTGAGGGATTTCCCGTTAGTTTCATAAAAATCCCATATATCCCACAGGCTCCTTAATATGTTCAACAAGGATGGTATTTGGTCCTGCCATGAGTGCAGGGGACTGGACTCAATGACTAGGGCCCTGCATGGATACAAATATGTTGATCTGCATCTGATCTCCCTCTGCAAGAAATGGTTCGTGAATATTCACAGGTGCGGATATAATGCAGATATCCATATCCACAGATTTGCAGGGCTCTAGCCCTGCACAGATGCAAATATGTGGATCTGTATTCGATCTGCAAGAAATTGTCTGCGGATATCAGCATTGTATCTGCGGATGTGGATATCTGCGGATATAATGCGGATATCCGCGGATTTGCAGGGCTCTACTGATGACCTCTCATGGTCCCTTCCAGTTCTATGATTCAATAAGAACAAAAAGATCAGCTCCCTACGTTTCCTAGTACAAGAGCAATTATATTTGTTATACCCAAGCCATGGAAAAATCTTACTTACTGCACAAGTTACAGGTTCATTTCACTGATTAATTGTGATGCAAAGATTCTTGCCAAAGTCTTTGTTTATAGGCTGGAAAAATTATTCAGACCATACATGTAAATTAAATTGGATTTACATAATGGGTCAGACAATCTCCAGCATTTCATCAATGCAATTGCGATATCACAGCACTAGAAGGAACCTTTGGTAGAATTACAGCTAGATGCTGGAAAAGCCATCAGCAGGGTAGCCTGAGATGATCTCTTTACGTTCCTTAGGATTCAGTGATTACTTTACGAATTGGATTAAACTGCTTTACACTAACCCCTCATCTTAGGTTATTTGGCTACCAGTAACTTATATTTTGGAACCGTTCTTGATATAAAGAGGAACAAGCCAGGGCTGCTCACTATCCCCTCTGCATTTTAAGATAGAACTGGAAAAGCTGAGCCTGTGTAGATATAACGGATATTAAGACTGGTCAGACAGGACAAAAACCTATGTTGTATGTGGCTGATGGCTTGGTTCTACACTTAACCCCAACAAAGGTCGATACCTAATTAGAACTCACCGCAAGGTTCAGGCCCTTGTCCTGATATACAATTAACTAAAGCAAGTCCAAAGCTTTAGGACTAGTTTCATACACTCTAGTCTTTGCTTAGTCAATTGGATTTCCAGTGGCAGTTGATAGCATTAAAATATCTAAGAACACTATTCCCCACCGATTTAAAGAGAATAGTTATAATCAATTTAGACTTAATTATTACAGAAGTCACTAATGACCTGAGTAAATGGGAAGCTATCCCTTTTTGGCCCTGGGGAAAAAGTAACCTGACAAAAATGAATACACTACCCAGCTTAATGTAGAAAAACTGAATGGAATGAGTCTGGAAGCACTTGCACTGTTTGAAGCGCCAGAACCCCCTAACTTGTGTGCTATTTCCCCAGGCTGCAGCTACAGTAAACGAGTTCCTAATGACCCACTGAAAAGTAAATATGGGTGTAACCAATTACATTTCATTAAAAAAATAATAGTCTTTAGCATGCACTGGTCACCCCAAGGAACATATACAATTAAAGCTGTCCCAATGATCCATGTTGGAGATGTGAATATATGTTTAGGTCATGTCCGATTGCTTTACGCTTCCGGGATGGTATTATAACCAGAATAAACATAGTGTAGGACTGGAAGGGACCTCAAGAGGTCTTCTAGTCCAGGCCCTTCCACTCAGAGCAGGACTAAATATTATCTAGACCAACCCTGACAGGTGTTTGTATAACTTGCTTTACCCTGAGAGTTACAAGTTTTCCCTAATGTCCAATCTAACCTATCCTTTCCGCAATTTAAGCCTCTTGCTTCTTGTCCTATTCTCAGAAGTTAAAGTGAACAATTTTTCTCACTTCACTTTGTAATAACTTTTCATGTACATGAAAAACTGTTAGCATGTGCTCACTCAGTCTTCTCATCTCTAAACTAAAAGTCATTTTTTTTCAACCTTTACTCATAGGTAATGTTTTGTAGCCCTCTGGAATTTAATAATTTATGGGATTTGCAGAACTGGACACAATATTTCACCTGAGACTTTTTCAGTGCTGACTGGAGTGGAAGAATCACTTCTGATGTGTTGCTTGTGGTATGCCAGGCAAAAGGAGTTATTAATGTGGTTCTGCGTCTGACATGGATGTCTGTTTGGCTGCGTGCATGACTTGCCGTGTGTTCCCTCAGGATTGCCCTTGGCTCAGATCTTTAAGTGCGCATTCTGTTAACTCAGTGATCTAAAGCCCCGCTAGAATCTTAAGCAGGAACTGAGTTAGCCTGGTGATCCTAAACCAAGGTGTTCCTCTGGTTAACACTTTGGGTTATCTTTGGCTTAAGTTTCTAGTGAGGACTCAAGTTAGCTGATTAATCTTAAGACTAGGCGTACCTTGTGTGCAAGAGGTAAATTGAGGCAACATTCACCATCGAAGAAACCAACACCACCACGGATCCTTGTAGAAACAAAGGTGCCAGGCTAGGCATTATTGCAACGTAGCACACTGGCAAACAACAGATTTGTTGGCAGCATTCATGTTCTCAATGCAACAGAACAGATCAACTGACAGCAGGACTCTCCGTCACCCCCTTTGGCTGCAAGAAGTCTGGGGCTCTAGGGCACCTACTTTTATACCCTGCTCAGACCTATAGGCTCAGCCCTCTTTGGGATCCGAATTTACCTTGATTGGTCCACATACCCTTTTTTTTTATGCCACCCATTAATTTGAAAGGCGCACGCATCCCTGGACATTTTCATCCATCAAGATGTAAGGTTTGACTGAAACACCTATAGATTTGGCCAGAACACGTTCAGATTTGACCGAATATCACCTTTATCTCATTGGTGCTAGGCTGACCCAACACCTACCACCTTTCAGGAACTTTTCCACTCATACTGTAACTGCAGCTGACTTCCTACCCATTTCTGGGACGTCAGATTACTCCTGTCAACTTGACCATTTATCCAACTCAGGCCTGCTGTTTTGATTGGTCTTGCTA
Source organism: Pelusios castaneus (assembly GCA_007922175.1). Lineage (NCBI taxonomy): Eukaryota > Metazoa > Chordata > Testudines > Pelomedusidae > Pelusios > Pelusios castaneus. The sequence continues at coordinate 153,249 of ML685823.1, forward strand.
GGCTTTAAGTTTCATTCCTGACCATTTGTACTTGACTTTTTAAGTTTAACCTTTTACTTTCTCCTACACTGCTTACAATACTCCCGCTAATACATCCTAGAATGATGTTTGCTTTTTTTGCAACAGTGCTATACTGTTGACTCATATATAGCTTGTGATCCACTATGATCCCCCAGGTCTCTCCCCACAGTACTCCTTCCTAGGCAGTCATTTCCCCTTTTGTATGTGTACAAAACCTCTCGATCTGCTGCTCACAAACAGAGAAGAACTGATCGGGGAAGTAGAAGTGAATGGCAATCTGGGCAGCAGTGACCATGAGATGGTAGAGTTCAGGATCCTGATCAATGGAAGAAAGGAAAGAAGCAGAACACACACCCTGGACTTCAGAAAAGCAGATTTTGGCTCCCTTAGGGAACTGATGGTCAGGATCCCTTGGGAGGCTGATCTGAAGAGGAAAGGTGTCTGAGAGCTGGCTGTATTTTAAAGAAACCGTTAAGGGCACAGGAAGAAACCATTCTGATGTGCAGAAAAAACAGCAAATGTGGAAGGCGCCCAGCATGGCTTATCAGAGAATTATGTGGTAAGCTGAAACATAAAAGGGAAGCTTATAAGAAGTGGAAGCTTGGACAGATGACTAGGGAGGTATATAAAGATATTGCTTGGGACTGCAGGGATAAAATCAGAAAGGCAAAAGGACAATTGGAGTTGCAGCTAGCAAGGGATATGAAGGATAACAGGAAGGGGTTCTACAAGTATGTCAGTAACAAGAAGATGATCAGGGATGGTGTAGATCCCTTACTGAATGGGTCAGGTATCCTCATGGTGGATGATATGGAAAAGGCTGAAGTACTCAATGCTTTTTTTACTTCAGCCTTCACAGGGAGGGCCAACTCCAAAGCTACTACACTGGGTAATGCAGAATAGAGAGAAGAGCAGCCCTCGTTGATGAAAGGTCATGTTAGGGACTACTTAAAGAAGTTGGATATGCACAAGTCCATGGGGCCAGATGAACTGCATCCAAAGGTGTTGAGGAAGTTGGCTGATGTGCTTGCAGAGCAGCTGGCCATTATCTTGAAAACTTGTGGTGAACAGGTGAGGTCCCAGAGGATTGAAAAAAGGCAAATATAGTACCTTTCTTCAAGAAAGGGAAGGAGGAGGATCCGGGGAACTACAGACTGGTCCGCCCCACCTTAATCCCTGGAAAAATCATGGAGCAGGTGCTCAAAGAATCCATCCTGAAACACTTGGAGGAAAATAGAGTGATCAGGAACAGTCAGCATGGATTCACCAAGAGCAAATTGTGCCTGACCAACCTGATTGCCTTCTATGATGAGATGACTGGATTTGTGGATGCGGGAATAGCCGTTGATGTGATATACCTCAACTTTAGCAAGGCTTTTGACAGTTTCCCACAGCATTCTCATTGGCAAGTTAAGAAAGCATGGGTTGGATGAGTGGACTGTAAGGTGGATAGAAATCTGGCTAGATCAACGGGCTCAGCGGGTAGGAATCAATGGCTCAATGTCTAATTGTCAACCAGTAACGAGTGGAGTATCCCAGGGATTGATCCTTGGGCCGGTTCTGTTCAACATCTTCATTAATGATCTTGCGGATGACACCAAACTGGGGGGAATGGTAGACACACTGGAGGGCAGGGACAGGATTCAGGGAGACTTAGACAAATTGGAACACTGGGCCAAAAGAAATCTCATGAGGTTCAACAAGGACAAGTGCAAAGTCCTGCACTTAGGATGGAAAAATCCCATGCACTGCTACAGGCTGGGGACCGATCGGCTAAGTAGCAGCACTGTAGAAAAGGAGCTGGTGGTTATGGTGGACGGGAAGGTGGATATGAGTCAACAGTGTGCTCTTGTTGCCAAAAAGGCCAATGGCACATTGGGCTGCATGAGTAGGAGTGTTGCCAGCAGATTGAGGGATGTAATTATTCCCCTCTATTCGGCACTGGTGAGGTCTCATCTGGAATACTGTGTCCAGTTTTGGGCTCCCCACTAAAGAAAGGATGTGGACAAATTAGAGAGTCCAGCAGAGGGCAATGAAAATGATTAGGGGGTTGGGGCACATGACTTATGAGGAGAGACTGAAGGACCTAGGCTTATTTAGTCTGCAGAAGAGAAGACTGAGCAGGGATTTAATAGCAACCTTTAACTACTTGAAGGGATGCTCCAAAGAGAAGGGAGCTAGGCTGTTCTTGGTAGTAACAGAGGACAGAACAAGGAGCAATGGTTTCAAGTTACAGCTGGGGAAGTCAAGGTTGGATATTAGGAAAAACTTTCTCACTAGGAGGGTGGTGAATCATTGGAATGGGTTACCTAGGGAGGTGGTGGAATCTCCGTCTCTGGAGATATTTAAGGTCCGGTTAGACAAAACCCTGTCTGGGATAATTTAGTGGGAGTGGTCCTGCTTTTAGCAGGGGGTTGGACTAGATGACCTCATGAGGTCCCTTCCAGCCCTAAGATTCTATGAACTGATTGTTATTTCCTAAGTCGAGAACGTTTGCATTTGTTCTTATTCACTTTCATCCTATTTACTTCAGATCAGTTCTTGTTTGTTCAAATCATTTTGAATCTTAAACTTATGCTCAGAAGCACTTGCAACCCGTCCCAGCTTTGTATCATCTGCAAACTTTATAAGCGTACTCTCTGTCTGACTTTTTGAAGATAATTGTTAATAGGTGAGGTATCTCAATCAGCTCTTTGAGTATTCCAGGATGTATTTAATCAGGCCCTGGTGATCTGAAGACATCTAATGAGTCTAATTCCAAAGGGGTAGAAGTGTTAGTCTAGCACAGCAAAACAAACAAGGAGTCTTGTGGCACTTTTAAAGTTTAACCCATTTATTAATTGCATGAGCTTTTGTGGGAGAAATAGTAATTCATCAGATGGTTGAAAATATACAGCGCTCCATCTTTAAGCATCTGATTAAGTGGGATTTCTCCCATGAAAGCTCATGCGATTAATAAATTTGTTAGTCTTTAGAAGTGCCACAAGACTCCTTGTTTGTTTAACTAGTCTAAGTAATTTTTAATTGTTCTTTCTCTATTTTAGAGTCTGATCCTACCTTATTTTCAGTGGCATTCGCTATATTGGATGTCTAACCATTACTAAAATTTTGGTGAAAACTGAAACAAAAAGTCATTTAGCACTTCTGGCATTTTCAACTTTCATTGAGTAACGGGCCTATCCTGTCCTTGGTCTTTCTCTTGTTTCTAATGTATTTATAGAATGTTTTCCTGTTACCCTTTATGCCTCTAACTACTTTAATTTCATTCTGTGGGCTGACCTTTCTAATTTTGAGTCATAATTTTGCGTTTACATTCATCCTCTGAATTTGACTTAGTTTCTACTTTTTTTTTTTTTTTTTTTTTTTGTTTCAGATAATTGAAGGTCTTCTGGGTAAGCCAGGTTGGTCTCGTCATGCTTTCTAGCGTTCGTATGCAGTGGGATAGTTTGCTTTTCTTCACCTAGTAAGTCTAAAAAACTGCCTGCTGACCTCAACTTTTTCTCCCCTGAGACTGGCTTTCTATGGTTTCCTAAAGTCTGCCTTCTTGAAATCTTTTATATTTGATGTGCTGTTTTCTCTCCTACCATTCCTTAGAATTACCTCTATTATTTTGTGATCACTTCCACCCACTGCCTTACACTTTTAAATTCTCAACCAGTTATTTCCTATTTGCCAAAATCAAATCTAAAACAACCTCTTCCCAGTAGCTTTCTTCACCTTCTGAAATAAAAAATCATCTCAAGACAATTCCAAGAATTTATTGGATAATCTGTGCCCAGATGTATTATCTTCTAAACACACAGCTGGGGAGCTGAAGTCTCCCGTCCCCACTAGTCCTGTGCTTTGGAGGATTTTATTACTTGTTCATAAAATGCCTTATCCAACTCTTCTTTCTGGTTAGGTCATCTGTAGTAGACTCCTGACATGGTATCACCCACCATATCTTTGTAAAAACCCCTTTTATCCTTCCCATAGACTTTCAACACTGGGTGTATGGATGTTTTAAATAAAATTCTCAGGTTGCTATTCAGCACTTCTGGTTTTTAGTATTTATACTGAAAAAATATCAGCAGCTTGTTTACTGTACCAGACTAAATGGGAATACTGGTTCATTACTATGACCTATGGAGTTGTTTAGGTTCTTATCCTATGTCCATTTCCATGGAATATTGTACATCACCTTACATTATTACTGTTAACAAAATTATATAAAATTTGGCATACCTACAAAATTGATTTGAAAAGGCAGAATTGTCTACTATTGATGAATAATGAAAGAGTCAAAGTACACACTGTTCTTCTTGGGAGCACAGGAATTGCCAGGCTGAAATGAACCCAAAGTCCATCTTGTACTGTATCAATCATCAACAGGGGTCAGCACCAGATGTTTCATTGGAAGATGAAAGAACCGCACATTAGGCAGATGTGGAACAATCTGCCTCCCACATCAGGTATCATCTGAACTCCTGAAGAGTTAGTGATTGACAAACTGTGAAGCATGAGGTTCTTCCCCCATCCAGATTATTTTTGCATCAATTATTCTGTCACTGGATATTCTTGATTTCCCTACAAAATTCAATCCATCCATGAACCTTACTAAATTTTTGGCCTCAATGGCATTGTTGGCAAAGCAGTCCAGTCAAATTATATGATGAATGGGAAATATTTCTTGATTTTAATTTTTAATTTGCTACCTTTCTATTTCATTGCTTGTCCCTTTGTTCTTAAGACAGAAGCTCCTGATCTATCAACCATTCATTATTTTACACGCTTTTATCAAGTCCACTTATACCCAGTTCTTTATTAAGGTAAACAATCTCAACCTTTTCAATCTCCATTAAAGTTTTGCCCTGAATATTCTCATCATCTTTCTATGATGCCCTTTGCACCTTAGCAATATCGTTTATAAGAGAATTTGCAGGGGGTTGGTGCACAGAGCCTGGGGCCTAAAGTGACTAGTTAGCAAGTGTAAGCAATCAGTATGGGGGTGGGGAGCAATAGGCCCCTATACAAGACAAAGCCCCAAATTGCTGAATTATCCCTATAAAACAAAGACATTTGCTCACCCTACTGGAGAAGTAACTGTGTATGGGGGGAGGATGGGT
>ML685823.1:172216-184399 GCA_007922175.1 Pelusios castaneus
TTTTGAGAGCATAGTATGATCCCAGTTTGGGGAAAGCCTGCATCTTAGATCTCTTTTGTTTTTTTCTTCATGGTATCTTTTTTCATTATCACTGAAGAAATTTGAGATTTTGGACCTACTTCACTATTAGTAGAATTTCACTGTAATGCAAATTAACTATAAATAGGTTACACTGTGGCTAGCCAATGTACCTGAAGTAGTATGAATATGTTTTCCACAGTGTGCAGTATACTAAAGTTTCTCTGAATCACATCATCAAAGCCTGTGAATTTTGTGACCTAATATCTATTATTCTCAGGTAGCTATATTTTACCCTCAAGAACTTTATGGGGAAGTGAAAGACATTTAAAAGCACTAGTATTTTTAAACTTCAGTGCAAGGACTTTGATGTGTAATGCATCTTCAGAAAAGGTTCTAATAAAGACTAGACAAGCAGATAGGGAAAACCTCTGCACACATCAAGCAAGCTCTGTTTGAGTCAGCCAAGCAAAACCTGACCATCATGAAAGGCAAGTATAGCATACATGGCATCATGAAGTCAAGATGTTTATGTTGTAACATCACACTGTAGTGTCCAATCAGAAGAGCACAGGAATTGAAGTATACTCCTATGATGAATGGCAGAGGAAAGGACCAATTGGTTCCCCCAGTGGCAGCCCCTCCCTTGCTATGTGTCCGTAGTTAAGAGATAGAGAACTTCACTTTACTGACGTACAGACACACCTACCTTAAAAGCATTGAGCTGTGACAGTTCAGATTTGCATTCATCAGACTTGGCAGCTTTTATTGGAACTGGACTCTCATTTAAATTTCCCACTTCTAGTGCTAACCCTTTCCTGCAGTATTACGTGACTCTTCAGCCTCCTCCAAAAATGTCTAGATCACATCTAGGTGCACAAATCAAGTCCTAAAACGAGAAAGTTGTACAGGCAAATACTGGAATATTTCAGGTGGCTGAAAATAAAGTAATTATTTTTATAAATAACAACTGAAATGCCCATAATTACTCCTACATTTTAGCATCATTCACTTATTCAAGCATTTTTATAGTATCATGACATTTGGGTGCCTAACAATTAATAAAATTAAGACAAATATGAGATCGATAGATCTCTCTTTATCCTCCCCAATATGAATGTTTCAGTAACTATCACCAACTTGTCCCTGCCACTTAAGGGACTTTTAACAGTAATAAAAGAATTCACTAAAATGAATAGTTCAAAAAACAAACTCCCAAACAAACTCTGGCAAGCTCTTAGAGACAGCAGGTTCCTTAGGTGGGTGCTCTTTATTGTGAATGCCAAGAGCTGACAACAGGAATGTAATAGGTGAGAGGCTGCTAAACTTAACCTCAAAATGACAAAATATGTCAAGATAGTAAAATATTTCTTTAGAATAAAAAGAAAGTTCCTGGAAATGTCATATGTGAGCAATATTCCCAGAATCAAATAACCAAAATAAAGTGATTCATTTTTTCATGGATTTGTATTATTTAAGAACTTTTCAAGGCAGACAAGAAAAAAGATGAGAAACATGCCAGACATGGCAGAGGGAAAATAGAGTGGAAATCTAATTACCATCTTGCATGTGTATATGCTAATGCAAGAAGTATGGAAATAAACAGGAAGAACTTGAAATACTAGTTTATAAACTTTATAAATTCACAATACACCCACATCTTGAAGATAGCGTGTAGATCTGGTTGCCCCCTGTCAAAAATATATATTGGAATTGGAAAAGGACAGAAGATGGCGATGAAAATGATTAGGGGTATGGAACAGCTTCCATATGAGGAGAGATTAAGAAGACTGGGATTTTTCAACTTGGAAAAGAAACAAGTAAGGGGAGATACGTTAGAGGTCTATAAATAATGACTGATGTGGAAAAAATAAATAAGGAAGTGCTATTTATCTTCATAACACGAGAACTGGGGATCAGCAAATGAAATGGACAGCAAGTTTCAAATGAACAAAAGGAAGTATTTCTTCTCATGCACCGCACGGTAAACCGATGGAACTCTTTGCCAGAGGATGTTGTAAGCCCAAGTCCATAACAGGGTTAAAAAAAGAACTAGATAAGTTCATGGAGGATAGGTTCATCAATGGCTATTTGCCAGGATGGGCAGGAATGCGAAACCATGCTATGAAGTGTCCCTAGCCTCTGTTTGCCAGAAGCTGGGAATGGGCGACACTTGATGTTTAACTGTTCTGTTCATTCCCTCTGAAGCGCCTGGGATTGGCCACTGTCAGAAGACAGGATACTGAGCTAGATGGACCATTGGTTTAACCCAGTAAGACTGTTCCTATATTCTTATAGTGAATAATCACAACTAACACATAATTGGCATCAAAGGCTTAGTGAGATTATTCACATGACTGAAATATTGGTATAGAAGTTTACAAGTGGTTCAGGGAAAAAAGGGAGGAAGTCTTTCCTTGTATATCAAAGATATATACACTTGCATTGAGGTTGAGATAGACGTGATAGGCAGACATGGCTGAAAGTCTTTGGAGAAGCATAAAAGGGATAGCAAACCAGGGTGATGTCATGGTAGGGGTCTACTACAGGCCACCTACTCAGGAAGAAGAGGTGCATGAGGCTTTTTAAAAACAACTAACAAAATCATTTAAAGCACAGCAGTTGGTGGGGATGGGGAAATTCAGCTATACAGACATTTGTTGGGAAAATAATTCATGAGGGCACAGCTTATCCAACTAGTCCTTGGAATGCAAACATTTTATTACAGAAGATGGAGAAAGTGTCTAGGGGAGAGGTTGTCCTACATTTGATTCTTATAGATAGAGAGGAACGGACTGAGAATTTGAAGGTGAAAATCCTTTACATGGAAGTAATCACGAAATGATAGATGGAATGGTAGGAGGGAAAACAGCATAATAAAGACAGTGAACTTCAAAAAGGTACACTTTAAAAAAACTCAGAGAATTGGTAGGTCAAATCTCATGGAAAGCAAGTCTATGGCGAAAAAAGTTCAGGAGAACAAACAAGGAGTCTGGTGGCACTTTTAAAGACTAACAAATTTATTTATTGCATGAGCTTTCATGGGAGAAAGTCTGATGATAAACTAGATATGCTCATAAAAGATAAGAAAACATTTTACAAATACATTAAAAGCAAGATGAAGAGAACAGGGACAAAATAGGTTCATTGCTCAATGAGGCAGGAAAGACAACAACGGAAAACACAGCTGCGGCTGAAGTATTAAATGCCTTGTTTGTTTCAGTGTTGATCAAAAAAGTTAGAAGTGATTGTACAACTAACGTAGTGAATATCCATGTAGATAGGATAGGATTTGAAGCTAAAATAGGGAATAAACAAGTTAAGAATTACTTAGACAAGTTGGATGCCTTCACATTAGCCAGGCCTGATGAACTATATCCTAATACTTAAGGAACTAGCTGAAGAGATTTCATAGACTTTAAGGTCAGAAGGGACCAGTATGATCATCTAGCCTGACCTCCTGCAAAATGCAGGCCTCAAGACCTCACCCACCCACTCCAGCAATAGGCCACCAACCTATGACTGATCTGAGCCATTATCAGTTATCTTTCAGAACTCATCAAGGATCGGAGAGATCCCAGAGGGCTGGAGAAGGACAAATATACAAACTAATTATAAGGGAAATGAAGACAACCCAAGAGATGTATAGACTAGTCAGCTTAATTTAGGTACCTGGAAAGATAATGGAACAAATAATCAATTTGAAAGTACCTAGAAGAAAACAAGGCAATAAGTAACAGTAAACATGGATTTGTCAAAAACAAATCATGTCAAACCAACTTAATATCCTTCTTTGACAAAGTAACAGTCTTGTAGATGGTGAGCAGCAGATATGACATTTTTACTTTAATGAGGCTTTTGATAGTCTCACAAGCAAACTAGGGAAGTACAGCCTAGAGATGAACCTATAATAAGGATGCACAACTACTTGGAAAACTATACTCAGAGAGTAGTTATCAGTAGTTCACAGTCAAACTGGAAGAGCATATCGAATTGGGTCCCACAGGGATCCGTTCTGGGTCTGGTTCTATTAAATGACTTAGTGATGGCATACAGCATATGCTTATAAAGTTTGCAGACAATACTGAACTGGGAGTGATTGAAAACACTTTGGGGGACAGGATTAGAATTCAAAAAGATGTTGGCAAACTGGAAAAATGATCTGAAATAAATAGCATGAAATTCAGGAACGACAAATGCAATGGGAAGGAATAATCAATTGCACAAATATAAAATTGAAAAAGACTGCTTAGGAAGGACTACTGCAGAAAAGGGTCTCTGGGTTAGTGGACAAAAAGCTAAATATGAATTAACAATGTGATACTGTAGAAAAAATAAACATTCTGAGATGTATTAATAGAAGTCTAGTAAGTAAGACATAAGAAGTAATTCTTTCACTTTATTGAGCACTGATAAAGCCTCAACTTGAATTTTGTGTCCAGTCTGTCCACATCTTTTCTATAGTATGAACACAGTCCAGAGGACAGTAACAAAAATGATTAAAGGTCTAGAAAACAGGCCTTGTCAGAAAGAGAAAACTGGGTTTGTTTATTCTGGAATAGAGGAGACTGAGGGGCCCAGGGACATGACATAGTCTTTGAGAATGAAAAAGATTTTAAAAAGGATGGTGATAAATTGTTCTCTTTAGCCTTAGAGGCTAGGACAAGATGTACTGGGCTTTAATTACAGCAAGGGAGATTTAGTTTAGGAAGTTTTTTTTCCAATGTCTAACAATAAGGTAGTTAGGAACTGGAACAAATTATCGAGGACAGTGTTTCCCAAACTAATTTGGCCACAGAACACTTTTGGGCTTGGAAAATATTGGCGGAACACAGACATACTAGTCCAGGTGGGAAGGGGGGATTCATACTGAAAAATTGCTGCACGTATTGCTCAAAAGTTGATTTAAATGAGTTAGGTTTTTTGGGGTGTCTAGTCCATCTGGATAGATTTTCACTGTGTACTGTAGGTGAAGGAAAGAAGCTTGAACTAGATGGTCAGGCCAGCAGACAGCATTTGTGGACCCTTGGGAAGAACAGTACATCCCATTTAGACTTGAAATTAGATGCAGGTTTCTATCTATCAGAGGAGTAAAGTTCTGGAATAGTGTTTCAAAGGGAGCAGTGGAGGCAAAAAATACAGCTAGTTTCAAAACTGAGCTTGATAAATTTATGGAGGGGATGGTATGATGGGACAGCCTAGTTTGGCAATTGACTGATCTTTGGTTTTTTATGATAGATATTCTATTGGGATATTGATGGGTGGGTTCTGAGTTATTACTGAGAATTCTTTCTTGGGTGGTGGCTGATGAGTTTCACCCACATACTCAGGGTTTAACTGATTGCCCTATTTGTGGTTGAGAGGAAATTTTCCTCCCAGAGCAAATTGGCAAAGGTTCTGGGGGGTTTTAACCTTCCTCTGTAGCATGGGGCATGACTCAGTTGCTGGTGGATTCTCTGTACCTAAAAGTCTTTATGGGTTAGAAATTTATTGCAGGAGTGGGTGGGTAAAGTTCTGTGGCCTGCATTGTGCAGGAAGTCAGACTAGATGACCATATTGGTCCCTTCTGACCTTAGAGTCTATAAGTCTATCCTACCTCTTCTGCCGCAGCCCCACCCACAGTCCACCCCTGTTCCACCCGACTCCAGGCCTTGCTCCTTCTCTGCTCACTGCTGCATTCCATGGAGTGAGGGGGAAGCTGACCAGGAGGAGGAAGGAACAATGTGGTGAGCAGCAAGTGCTGGAACCTGAGGTGGAGTGCACGTGTGACCATGAGTAGAAAAGGCCCAAACCCTTTTAAATCACCAAGTCTGCCACCACCATTGGTACTGCCCTTTGTGTTCCTCGGAGCCGTGCAGTACTGTCAACTATTCTATTAACCCTTATTTCGAAAAGTATAAGCGAATTTATTAGTTCGAATTAAGGAAGCCCTTAATTTGAACGAATGAAAGCCTAGTGTAGCCACGGCTTAAGTTACTTCGAATTAAGCTTCCAGTGTAGACATAGCCAATGAGTTTTTAATCTGGTAACTGTTGATGGGTGTACCTCTTCATTATTTTTGCTTTAACATCTACCAAATATGTCACTGGTTCCAATATCTGCAGTACCACACCATTTTGCCACTTTATCCTTTGCCTGTAATATTGTACCAATATTGTCTGTCTTCGGCAGAAAAAATTGGGAGGTTTATTTTGTGGGTTTTCACTGTTTGCTTTCCACTGGCTCTTGTAAAATTCTCTTTTAAATTTCAGAGGCTGCATCTACACTACACCAAATTTTAACTTCTAATTGCAATAGAATTCCTAGACATAAACTATATAATCATTCCCAGCAAATTACTACCTTTCTATTGATACCAAACATGACATAGTTCCTATGGATTATAGCATTTATGAGATATCCATTGAAAATAATATAATAAATGCTTCCTAAATCCAGACAGCGTCACACCCTGCCCACATGCCCTGCCAGGGTCCCTGTCCCCCTTTGCCCCATTGCACACAAGTGGTGCCCCCCCTGCCATCGTGGACCTACCCAAGGTCCCTCTAGCCCCACAAAGTCGACCTAGAGCATCCAGTGTGGATGCTGTAGGTCGACTTTGTAAGTTCCCCTTTAAGTCGACTTTAAATGTAAGTGTAGACACACTAAGTCGACTTAAAAGTGCAAGTGTAGACATAGCCAGAGCTTTTTTCACTGTGGATTCAAACAGATCAGTTTCCATGGATCCCATTAGTGGCACATTCCTTTATGTACTCAACATTCATATAACATCTCTCCTAATTTACAGAGGGGTGGCCGTGTTAGTCTGTAGTACAGCAAAAAACAACGAGAGTCCTGTGGCACCTTATAGACTAACAGATTTTCTTTGGCATAAGCTTTCGTGGACTATAACTCACTTCGTCAGATGCATCTGACGAAGTGGGTTATACTCCACGAAAGCTTATGCCGAAGAAAATCTGTTCGTTAGTCTATAAGGTGCCACAGGACTCTTGTTTTTTTCTCCTAATTTAGGCTGTTTTACTCCGAGACCAAATTGATCTCAGTGAGGTCCTCTTTCAGAAAAGTACCAAAACAACAAGTTAAATTGTTTTTTTAGGCTCAACAAAAGCTCAGAGATATTTTCTCCTTCTATTTCGTTTCTTAGGTGAAACTTCTATCATTCTTTTAAAAAGAATTATGGTAGGTACATAATGTTTCTTTAAAATCTTCTGTCCTCATATTCTGCCTCACTTTTTTGTAAAAAGCACAATTTTTTAAGAATGGTGGGGAAAACAATGTTTACCTGTTTAGGAAAATAGCACTTTAAAAAAAATCAGTATCATCTGTAGCATTTACATAAAAATACTTCTCAAGTCTATGAATATATGTTGCAAAATATTCCTTTTTTTTTGTTAAATTAAGAACTGTCTATATTGTCAAATATAGCCATTTTATCTTTACTTTTTCTTCCTCTTTCTTGTTTTTGTTTTGAATAACCTATTCTTGTTGCAAGTTTTTGTTGCTGTGTTTCATGGCACACAAATAGAAAAGTCAGGTAGGAACATAATATACTCCTGCTGTATGTTTGCAGCGTAACACTTCTTTATTCCTTAGAATTCAGAACTTTAACACACAAGAACCCCAAACCAAGCAGCCTGCTGCTCCCTAAAACAGAGAGGCACAACTTAGCTCAGTAGGCAGTTTGGTGACTGACTATGGGTAGTCCCAGATCACACACTTCTCCATGGCCCTCCCCTAGCCTGCAAACAGGATCAGAATAGGAGGTGGTCTAAGGTGTCTTTGCTCCTCTGGAGTTGTGTGTGATCTCTCCCTGATTCCCATGTGTGTAATCAAAGGAAAGAGGGACTTTTGTATCATGAGAGAGCCAGTATACCTTATTTCAGATCTGTGCTAGACTGTGTCAATAGAAGGGCACAGGGATCTTCTTGCAATGGGGATTGTGAGCTGTTAGGTGGGAGAAGAGTGTGGTCTGTGGGTTTAACAAAGGGTAAGTTTAGTGTTAGATGGCGTGTGCCTAAGCATAAAAAGATCGAAATGGTTGTAACATCAGGAGTTGTGGTGTTCTTTCTGTAAAGTAAGCTAAGTGTTGGAGTGTTGAGCAGCGGTAGACAACTCCTGCTCTGTTCAGTAGAAATGCATGAAAATGTGTTAGGAATCAAAATGTGTTATGGACATATTAGGACATTACTCAAAGAAGGCAGAGTTAAGCTTACATTGGTGTGTACCTTAACTCTTCCTTCCCTAGTTCTCAGAAACTTGTTTTGCTTAACTTGATATCCTCAAAGACTGTGGGGTACCACCGGGCCACCTTAACTTTGCCTTAATGAAGTTTTGTGCTAGTAAATGGAAAAATGTTGTTGATAGAATTTAATGGCCATTTAGGAAGTTGTAGTTACCATGTAGGTGGGCAGTTCAGATGTTACTGTGGTCCAGGGGTGTCGCTGCCCCAAAAAGAAGTTCAGGGCCTGGGCCCGGGGGCCTGATTCATCTGGGGGGTCCATTCTGTCCCCTGGGGCCCCGGCCGGGGACGCATCGGGCTCCTGCCACTGCCAGCCTGCGGCCCAGCCCCGGCCCGAGTGGCAGCTGGGTCCCAAAGCTCCGGCCTGGCGGGGTCCGTACTGGGTCAGCAGCGGCTGGGCCCCAAAGCTCTGGCCCCAGCGGGGCTGCATCGGGCCGGCGGCACCCGGCCCTGGCAGGGGCTGCATCAGGCCAGCGGTGGCCTGGGCCCGGATCCCCGCCAGACTCAGGGACCTGGCGCTGGGATTCGGGGCATGTGCCCTGTGTGCCCAGCGCCAGCAAACGCCACTGCTGTGGCCACGTAATGATAATTCCTGTCTCTTGCATAGTGCTTTCCTTCATGGATCTCAAAGAACTTTACCAAGGAGGGAAACAGGAAACATCATAATTCCCATTGTACAGATGGGGAAACTGTGGCACTGAGAGGTGAAGTGACTCACTCAAGGTCACCCAGCTGGCCTGTAAGTAAGCAGGGAATAGAGTTCATGTTTTCTGAATCCCAATCTGCTATTCTTTCTGCTAGGCCACAGGTTTGCTATGCAGTTTCTAAGTGCACTCCCTGGCTGCCCCCACACTTTCTCATTGTGGAATGGGAATAATGGTCATGTTTTGAAATGTTGGATATGTGTAGTTATTAATAGAGGTAGTGACAAACGTCTGCCACAAAGAGTCCTCCCCCCAACCATTTCCATCTCACCCTCTCCTTCTTGCCTCATTAAACCATCAGCTCTTAAGAAGGAACATGTATGCAAAAAAGTCTGTGAACTCTTAAAAAAAGCTTGAGGAAGGCTGTATCTTGGGAACCTCTTGCTTAAATGATTCCATTTTTGCATCACAAACCCTTTCCCATGTCCTTATGAGGGACAGCAAATTTTAAGACAATCTGAGTAAACAAATGTATTTTAGAGCACTTTGAAAAAAACCAACCTTTTCATGGCAAAGTATTTTCAATTTTAACTGCAGCAGAACTGGTCCTCCACTATAACATTGTTTGAAATCAATCGTCAGCAACTGCTTTGCTATAACCAGATCCTTGGCATAGAATAATCCTGAAATCCCCAGAGTCTCTGAGAGGCGTGAAGTAGCCCACTCGTCGCAAGATGATTCTCAGCTGAATGAGAACACCCATGGAGAAGAATATAGTCTTCTGCATAGCTCTGAGATATGTGAATGGCTCAAATTCATCTCAGTGAGTGTTCTCAACTCCTCTCCACAGGCTCAGCAGTGTGTTCTTGATGCACTTCTCAGCATGCCTGTTCTCAGCTCTCCACCAGAAGGGCAGGGTTTCCCTAGATCCTGGTTCAAATAGAGGATAGAAAGGAAGAGGGTTTCAAACACCCACAGAGCCTGGCGTATGCATGGGGGATTAGGAAAGAGGCTCAGACACCCCTGGGGAGAGGCAGTTCCCCCCCAGATCTGGCATATGGATGGGAGAGGAGAATGTGAGACTGACAGGTGTTCCCTGATTCACCCTAATCCCTATCCCCTTGCTCTGAGTCGAGTTGTCAGTCCCTCTCTGCTCCCCTACCACTCCTTATAATTCTCCCTCTTCTTGCTGCAGCTCCAACCTCTCTTCTCTTCCCCCTAACTCCTCTCTTCCCAGGAAGGATTCCTTTTTATTTTATTTTTAGAAAAAAGTTTGAAATCCTCCTGAATTTTCTGCATTTCCTCACAATAAAGTAAAAATTACCATTGCCAGAGGCAGATGGTAGCATCATGTCTAGGTGTCATTTTCAGCTTTCCCTCAAGGACTGGGTTCAAATTTACAGTGCCTGGGTTGTTGTTCAGGGTCAGTGGTTATAACATGTCCCCGGGAGCTATGCACATCCTAAGAGACATGGCTGGCTAGTAACTCTTGAGCACTCTTGAGCACTCGTCTGCTCATGCATTTTAATCTGCTTGACTTGCAAGCATTAGCAACTATCTAGAGATAGAAACTCTTTTTAAAAAAATACTGTTTTCAACTGTGCTTCCCCAAAGGGATAATGGGTACCATGCACAAGATGGCAGTCATTGCTGGGCAAGTTCAGAGCCATGGTTTGATCCCTAGATCTGTGCAAAAAAGAGTTGATAGAATCTGTCAATCTTCATAATAACTGGGATTTTTGTGGGGGCTGTGTCACAGGAACTCCTTGCTGAACTGACTCCAAATTAGTATCATTAACCCCATCTGCACCCCTATCTAGCACACGAAATTTCCAAACAACACAACTAAGCACGTGGATTTTAGATCACGTAGAGGAGTAGACCTTTAAACAGAAAGGCATTCTCAACCTTGACAGTAGCAGGTCCAATGCTCCAAAATAATGCAAAAATGGAAAGGCAATAAACAGGTTTTTTGTCTGGCTCAAAATATAGTACTTAATCTTTTGGGCCTGTTTCTCTGAAGGACCTCAGCTTGCCTCCTTTTGCATGTGCACTTTTGAAAAACTAATCTTATATTTGAACAAATGGGTTTTCATTTTTCAGCTCTACTTCTTACACACACAGATGCTGGAATCAATTATTACCCGCTTTCACAGGACCACGTGTGAATATTTGTGCATAGCCAAAGGAAGTAACTTCTGCAAATTGGGTCCATTATATTTAGACCAGTACATCTTTGGATATAAAGTAACACTACCTTAAAAGTCAGAGATGAAATATTTTAGCCTTCAGAGCAACAAGCATAGCTTAACATTTTAGGAAAGCATTTGTCTGCTAAATTATAAACTTAGAGGACTTTGCCTTTCTTTACTTTCTGAACACATAATAAATCACAGAATTGTTAATCTCTGCTATGGAATATACATTTTTAGCATGCACATAAGTATGTTGTCAGTTTAAACTTTTTGAAATTGACTACTTAAAAAAAATCAGTTTCTAATGGAGCATAAATAGTGTGACCTTTTAAAAATAGTTCCATTAGCAATTTTTATATGAGATTTTCTTGCTGTGTGATGATGTTTGAGGGTCCTTTCAGCAAGAGGAAACCTGACTGACTATATGCAAAGTGCTGTCCAGTGTGCAAAGTACAGAAATTGAAGAAAAAAAACCAAAATATATTTTTCTAACTTGTTCCTGTTATAGTGATGATAGATGTTATTTGTAATCATAGGATGTACAAAATTTTCAGACAGAAACGTATAGTTGATGGGGGGCTGTTTGGAAAAGTATTGGGTGGCTCTCCTTCAAAACTTGGCTTCACCTCTAAATGTATTAAACATCGATAGTTAAACAGTTGGAGTTTGCATAAGCTACAATGCTTTGTTTGTTGATAAATAAGCTACTTAATTTTTTAGCACTATCAATTTCTTCATTGCAAACATTAAGCTTATCTTCTCTAAAAAGAAGGGCGAGAGATCTGAGAGATATTTTCAGGAAGCTGATCCCTTCACAAAAAAAATGAGAGTCCTGTGACACCTTAAAAACTAACAAATTTATTTGGGCATAAGCTTTCGTGGGCTCCAACCCACTTTGTGATGCATCTGACGAAGTGGGTTGGAGCCCACGAGAGCTTATGCCTGAAGAAATTTGTTAGTCTTTAAGGTGCCACAGGACTCTCGGTTTTTGCTGTATACAGACTAAGGCCTTGTACACACTACAAAGTTATTGCGCGATAAAGCCCTTTATTGCGCAATAACAAGCAGAGCGTACACACACAAAAGC